>JAQQSV010004792.1:0-14730 GCA_028646515.1 Pseudochirops corinnae | reverse complement strand
AATTTGTAACTCAAAATTTCATGGAAATGAATGATGTAAACTAAAATAAATAAAAGTTATAAAAGAAAAAAAAGAAATAAAATTTAGAGAGCATATTTTGGTTCAGTGGGCATTGGATGATTGACCATGAATGTACAGTTTAGAATTATAATATTTTTGAGGGTGTGTCTTTATGTGAGAATTTCCAAGTAATTCTCAGAGTTGTAATTGGTATATCTGGCATGCATACTAAGTAAACTGAATATCATAACTTATCCTTTTTAAATTAAGATTTATTGTCTTGCTATTTTCAAATCTTTTGAATTTGAAAATGTTTGCTTTGTGTATTGGGGTAAGGGAAGGACAGAAAATTCTATAAACACAATGCATATGATACAGTTGATTTTGCAGTCAACTACCTTGTCAGCTTTTAGCTTGCTTTTTAAGATTACATTAAGCTGATATTGATTAAGCCATAAATAAGAATGGCCATCTTCATTAAAATATGCTTTTAAGTTTTACCTTCCTCATTTTAAAATTCACTCTATTGGACATAATTATTTAATAACACTATTTGGAGAGGAGGCAGGGTGGGGGGAGAGTTGCTGGAAGCACAAACTTCTGTAAAGGGACAGGGACAGGGTAGAGAATAGCATGGGGGGGGTAGGATAGGAAGGAGGTATATATAATCAGTCTCTCACAATATGTCCATTGTGGAGATGTTCTGCGTAACTACACATATACAGCCTTTATTGAATTGCTTGTCTTTCCAGTAGGGGTGGGTGATGAGGAAGGGAAAGAATCTAGAATTTAAAGTTCTATAATCAAATGTTAACAAAATATATATGTATATATATATATATATATATATATATATAATAATTATTATTATTATTAACTACATGCAACTGGGAATTAAGATATACAGGCACTGGGGTAGGGAGATCCATCTTGCCCACCGGAAAGTCAGAGGGGCGCTGGGGGAGGACATAGGAGAGAGCACATTAGGAGAGGGGTTATACAGTGGATTCGCTGTTCTGGGGTGATGGGTGGGGTAAAGATGGGGAGAAAATTTGTAACTCAAAATCTCGTGGAAATGAATGATGTAAACAAGAAAATAAATAAATGAAGAAAAAAATGAAGAAAACTTTTCTCTTGTAGTTTGAGATTAATTATAGTCAGATTAGTTGTAACTAAATTGGAAAGTGGCAGCAAATATCTTTTAACCTATATTATTATAAGTGCTTTCTAATACTTACTGTGATATTTTACTTATGTTCAGGAAGCTATAAGGAAAACACTAAGAATCCTAGCCTCAGTGATTAGAGAGAAACAGGAATGTTTGGGCCACTCAGATTCCCAGAAAGACTGCAAATTGACTTGACAGCAATGATTTGCTGATTTCTTTTGAAGAATTACCAGTGTAAGAATGACCTGACTTTTTGACAGTTTACATGTTTTTCAAATGCCTCAAAGTCAGGAAGCTAAAACTACCCAGAGGAATGTCAGACCATGGACTGCTTTTACTAGAGTTTACTTTATGGGTGAAGGGGAATATATTCCTTCAATGATGAGGACAAAGTTATTCCAAATAAAAATGAAAAAAAAAACTTTTCCCAAAACATTCAGCAATTTAGAATTGGAGGAGGGGGGTTGCAAATGGATCATTTAATTTAAAGGAAACAAGTGGAATGATGTTAAATCCTTTTCCTTAATGCAGAAAATAAAATTCCATTTTATTGACATGTTTTTTCTGTTTTATTTAACCTTGTTGAGACCTACTTTAACTTTTAGTCCATTGGCATAGGCCCAAAGAGTATAGTTTCCACTAAAATTTTATCAGTGTTTTATCATCACAAGAAGTTCATGCAGAGTCCTCAAAGAAGATGAGTGCCAGTGAAAAGTACAATCTAGAATATCTTACCAGAGTGGAAAAGACAAGATTTTGTAATGTGAATTAGTTGCTGAGGGACAAACCTATCTAAATTGGGAGAAGCTCCTCACTTGACATGTATCAGTTGATACATGCTTCCCCTCTGTCTCCACTCCCCCCTACAGATATTCTGCTAAGGAAGGGGAAGGTGGTCATCTGTATAGAAGGTGGAGTCAAAAAGATGTAATCATACCTGCTTGCCCTATTGAAACATACATTTTCTTTAAATTGTTGAGCCAGTGCTCTGGAATCTAGAATCCTATGTACTTCCTTCTTATGAGCCTCAATTTTGTTTTTACTTTCTTCTTTGAGCCATAGCATAATTATTCATTACACTTTGGATGCTATAATACTTCAGGATCATCGATCAATGAATATTCAATCCAACTTGGTTTAGGCAGAAACTGGCATGAGCAGTTACTCATCAGGGTGTAATAGACTTGTCATGTTGATTGATGCAACATGATATGTGATTGGATTCTTAAGGTCAGAAAGTGCTTGGCAATGATAAGGATAACAATTCTGTTGCTGCTTCAAAATGAAGTGTAGCCAATGCCTGCCAATATTGGGCACTTACCCCTCTTCTATTGTCTTTATGCATCCAATCATTCTACCAAATGTGGGAAAGGTTTTTTTTTTTATAATTAAGTTTATTAATGTGTGTTTAAAATTCTCATTTTTCCATAAGATTAATACTGTGAATCTTATCATATTCACTTTTTGGAGAGGGTAACTTTTATACTACTTTTGTATGTTCCATGCACAAATACTTAAATAGATCTATGCCATCATCTATTAAAATGTTACCTTCAGTGATAGAGATCAGAACCCATTCAAGCCTGCTCTTATTATGGAACTCTGGCCAATATTCTTGTGTAAGTTTATGACAGCCAATTGGAGCCTTCCTCATTTTCCTACTAATATCATGAGAATACCACTAGTGGCTTTGAATTACCCACTTGTTATCCCACATTATTTCCATGGGTCCAGTCTATGTTTAAAATCCCACATCTCTCTAATGACATCCTTCACTCCAGCTTTGTTATATGTTACCACCTGCTTGCATCCATCAGGAACTTCTCTATAGGCTCCTGTGTGATACACATTTTTAATTCTTCAGATATTGGTCTTTCATATTTTATAGTAATATTAAAATTAGTGTTAATATTAATGCTATAAAAAGTCTTTGTTTCCATGAGAATTTAGGGGTCCTTAAAGAAGCATTGCAATTTCTAGTAGGCAGTTGAGCCCCTCTACTTCTATTTAATTAGGGACCTAACTTAATTGTTTGTTCCATCTCTCCCAGGTTATGTAATAAAGGATAATCTCTATTGGTTGTCAAATTAATTGTATGTGATAATCCATGTAAAAGACATGCTTTATCCACTTGGTTTTTTTCTATATGCCTGGTTAAATCAACCATTTTTGGTGGTTATGGACAGTGGTGGTGAATGTTTGATACCCAGTTCTCCAAAAAATTCTAGACAAGACTCACTTTTAAGTTTATTCTGCATTGTTAACATTTTTCTTCACTTTCTTAAATCGACGATTAATAAAACAATAAATCACACTCTATTTGAAGCCTTTGCTGATTTCCAAGGTGTAAAAGCTCACACTGAAAAATTAGCAATTGACTCTTTTGAACTGACTTCAGCACTCCCTTGATTATAGATCTCTTGCAGAAGACATCACAGTGTTACAGAATTTGAATCAACAAGCTTTGTGCCTTACTAACCATAAGTAATCACTCTCCATATGGTATTCCTTGCTGGAACTTCTCTATGACAGTGGTGAAAAGTTTTAGTGAGCATATGTTTAACTCTTTTAGGCCTCTCCTGTTATTTATTTTTTGAGGTTCAAAGAACAAAGTTATCTTTGTGGTTATATTTATCAAAGAATCTAGAATAATAATGAATGGACCAGGTAAATCTTATTGGAATGAAACCTTTGAGGCAGATTTTATTGCTATTAAAAATAAACGATGTTTTTAGTACAGATGAAACCAGGAGATGTAACTTAAAACTGATTGGTTGGTTGTTTTCCTTCCTTCTTAAAGGAAACCAAAATGACATCACTTTGTTGGGATCAAGGTACAGCATGTCCAACTGTGGATGGTCAGATCAATTTTATCCCAGAAGTCTCTACCACAGGTTGGGCACAAATAGTTCATGTGAATATTTGAAGTAGATGGCTCTAAATTTGTGCATCTCACATTTATTTTGAGCTATTACAATTATATTTTGCTCATAGAGCACAGCACCCTCTTTCATGAAGAAATTCCATGCTGGGCAGTCATGTACCAGTGCCTCTCACGTCCCATAATTAATTCCAGAGTTCTTAAGAGAGACCTTCAGAGTATCCTATTCCTTCTTCTGACCTTCTTGTAAGTTCTTGAGGAGTGTGAGTTGTTTTTTTTTTTACAACTTTCTCAGACACCCATGGGGTAAATTCAGGGGCCAAATCCCACTGGTGCTTTAGTTCAGTGAGAAGATGACCCTATGACCCTAGGTCACCTGTGTGCTGGATTGTGTCTTCAGATCCCAGTGTATCCACATTTGCTGCATTGTCACTTGCCTATTGCCATGGGACTTTGAAGTAGGTAAAAATGATAAAAGTTATTGAAATGCTTGTTTTATTTCTTAAGTGCAGAATAAAAAAAGTAGTATAGGTAACTTCTTTCGAACTGTGAATTAACTGAATTTAAATGAGGCAGAGTTGCACAAAGTTGTTGACTTCTCTTCTAGAATCATCAAAGTCCAGTGGCAAAACAAAAGTCAAGATTACTGGCAATGGCAAGGTGCAAGATATGACATTGGCATCTTCAATGTCTAACCAAACTCTAAGCACTCCATAGCACCTGCTTCTGCTGCTTTCATGGCCCATTGGAACAAATTGTTTTCTTCTACCCATTTCTTTGAGGAAAGTCTTCACATGCTTTGATTAGACACCCTCTAACTCACTGATGGGTTTGAGGCCCATAGGCACTCAACCTGCTTTAGCTCATTCGCCAGAATGGTTTACCAGGATGTGATCTGCTAAGCTTGCTGTAGCTTCTTGGAACCACAGGTGTGAATTGGGTGTCAGGTGGATAACAAAGGTGAAAAGCAGCCCCGAAAAGGTTTCAGCAGTCCTTGAATCAAAGGTACTAGCTTTCCCTGACACCTGTACACCCCAATTTACAACGAAATGGAAGGATGACTCATTGGTTCTTCTTTGAGATACAAAAAAGGGGTACATTGAGTTGATTTTATAATGTACCTCAGTGACAGGAAACAATATTTCATGGGACATTTTAAGTGCTGTAGTGGCCCTGTCATCAGCCCTTTTCACCTCACGAAAGCAAAACAAACAACAAGCTTTCAGTACTGGACCTCTAGAGACCAAGTCCCTGTACCCTGTTCAGCTTTGGTACTCCATATTATGGCTAAGCAATACTAATTCCTGAATGATAATTGAAAACTCCTATCATCCAATTGGTCTAACTAGGCTAAGATCACAATTTGGATCCCATCTAGGTATTCACTAAGAAAATTGGACCTATTCAATATGGTAATCTTGCCATATGATTTCACTACTACTTCACACACTTTCATATTCTTGCTTATCCTCTGCAAACAGTAGTAGAATCAATGCTATAATTGCTATTGGAAAGTGCTATTGGAAAGTTGACTGTCCAGTGGATGCACTCACTATCCATGTGGCTTTCCCAATACAAAATTTCCTTTCCTGATCCCCTTCTTCCCCGTCCCCGGACCTGTCACTGCGCTGTGTATGTTATACCACTGTACTAAAATCTCCTCTTAGGGAAGAACTGTGACTGCTACATAATTTTCTTCCAAAATCTACTTTTGTAAGAAACTCAGATAATTCATTAATATACAATAGAAAAAAAATTTGGGTTTTTGCAGAATAAAAAATTATTTTTACTAGTACCTTTAATCATTGTAGTCTGATAAAAATGAAATATATGATTGCGGAGACAAACTTTGAGCATTCTTATTTATTAAAAAAAAGTTGGGTCAGCATACTGCAACTCAAACTTATATTCTCTTTAAAAAGAGAAAAAAAAGTTATTGGAGGGTCTCACTTTGCTGATGCACTGTTTTTACTTTAAAAACAATAATTTTATTTCTATATTTTAAAATATGGAACATTTACCAACAATATAAAGTGTGATGAAAAGCAATTCTGAATTTGTTTTTGGTCAAGGATGGAAGTTGCACAGTAGCATTGTTGTCTTGTGTTTTGTTGTTCTTGTTGTTTGGGTCACCCACCTAAAAACTGAAGGATGTGGTAGTTGAAATTCTGGACAAGATGTGGGAGGAAGCTCACTAAAAGATGAATCATGGTATCAAGTCCTGTTGCTTCTGGTGAAGTGATGTCAGAAGTGTTACTCAAGCCTAGGACATTGTAAACCAAAGGTCAATCAGTCACATTGAGAAATTGAAAAAATGTTCCAGGTGAGGATATCAGCTTATACAATGCTTAGTCTACCTGGCACTTGTATTGATAATTTTAAAATAAATTCCTCACATATAAAGGAATAATAACAACAACAACAAACCCTTAATATACATTAAGGGAACTATTTAACCTTTCCTATGACCTCAATATCCTGTATAGGAAATTAGGATATTCATTTTTAAAGCTTTTGACCTTGAGCTTATGTATCTTCTTTGTTTCTAATCCATCTTAACACTCTGCTACGCATGGGTTGCTATTTGGTCCTATGTGATTTTGTTTGAACAGTTCTGACACAGTTTATTTGCCCTTAAAATGTCTATGCAGGAAAGAAAAGTTCACTTATGATTTTAAAAGAATAAATGATTCTTTCAGTTGATAGCTAGTGGTAGCAATGGGGTGTATGGCATATTGAAGAGACTCTAGCATGACAGTTGTGAGGGTTTGCCAAGTCTTTTTTCCAAGACTGCTTATCCACCTTTGGAATTTATCTGGCATTCAACTCTCACCTGTGACTCCTAGAAGCTGTAGAATGCATAGTGGCCATACGCTTGTAAACCATCTAAGCAGAGGGTCTAATTCAGATTGAGGATAACCAACAGGCATCAAACCCATTGGTGAGTTAGGAGTGTGTCCATGTATGTTATATCATGTGAAGTCTTCCCCTGGTGGAATGGATAGATGAGAGCAATTTGTTCAATTAACACAATAGTAGCTGAAACAGACATTGTGGAGTGCTTAGAGCTTGGTCAGACATTAAAGACTTCAGGGTCATCCACTACATGCCTGGCCATCACCACTTGTCTTGGCTTTTGTCTTGCCACTAGACTTTGATGATTCTGGTAGAGAGTGAGGCTGATGACTTTGTGCTACTCTGCCTCACTTAAATCACAAATTAAGACATCACCCTGCAATATTATTGATCCTCTTCAGAAATTGAAGGACAAAAAACAATAGTAGTAATCAATTCTACTAGCTGTTTCTTAGCTTTAAGCCTTTAAAAAATTCATTCATTATGTTTTTATCCCCTCATTGTATTTCATTCACTGTATTCATGACAATTCCTAGCACAGGGCCTGGCACATAACAGGTGCTTAATAACTCATTGTTGATTACCATAGAAAAGGTCAGTAGTCACAATAAGCAAGAGGGAAGCATTTGATGCCTTTGTGTAACTTAAATTTAGAGTCATAATCTTAAAGAATCAAGTTGAAGGATATGTCCATTCTTGCATTAGCTGAGAATTTTGCTGTTAAAATGTACATGTGAGTATGTATGTGTCTCTGAATGGTAACCTTAGCATGTACTGGGTAAAGACAACAGGAAAATTTCAATAATTTTTTTCTTTTTAAAATTAATTTATTTGTTTTTTAGTTTTCAACATTCATTTCTACAAGATTTTGTTACAATTTGTCTTTCCCCTACAACCCACCTCCAAAATAGCAAGCCTACTGAGTGACCCTTCCCCCAGTCTGTCCTCTCTTATATCCTCCCCCATCACCCTCCTAACTTTCTAGTAGGGCAAGATGAATTTCTATACCCCAGTGCCTGTATATCTTATTTCCCAGTTGCATGTAAAAAAAAAAAACACAGACACACAATTGTTTTAAACATTTGTTTTTAAAACTTTGAGATCCAATTTTTTTTCCCTTCTTCCCTCCTCACCCACCCCCATTGGGAAGATAAGCAATTCAGTATAGGTTATACATGTGTAGTTACCCAAATCATTTCCATAGTAGTTATATTGTGAAAGACTGACTATATTTCCTTCCATCCTATCTTGCCCCCCTTATTCTATTTCCTCCTGTGACCCTATCCCTTTTCAGAAATGTTTGCTTCTCTAACCACCTTCTCCCCCAATCTGCCCTCCCTTCTATCATCCCCACAGAACAAGACATCCAATTGAGTGTGTATGTTATTCCCTCTTTAAGCTAAATTCAATGAGAATAAGGTTGTCCCACTCCCTTTCACCTTCCTGCTCTTCCCTTCCATTGTAACAGTTTCCTGTTGCCTCTTTTATGTGAGATAATTTACACTAATCTATCTCTCCCTTTTACCTTCTCCCAATAAATTCCTCTCTCATCTCTTAATTTTAATTTTTAGATATCATCCTTTCATATTCAACTCATCCTGTGCCCTCTGTCTATATATATATACATGAACATGAACATATATATGCCCTCACTCACATATATATTTATATACACATATGCCCTCCTATACATACATATATGTTCATACATACATACATAATAGTTCAACTTTAATAAGTTCCTTATGATTTCTTCTTCCTGTTTACCTTCTCATGTTTCTCTTGCTTCTTGTATTTGATAGTCAAATTTTCTATTCACTTCTGTTTTTTCATCAAGAATGCTTGAAAATCCACCATTGAATGACCATATTTTCCCCTGTAGCATTATGTTCAGTTTTGCTTGAGTGGGTGATTCTTGGTTTTAGTCCTAGCTCCTTTGACCTCTGGAATATCATATTCCAACCCCTTTGATCCCTTAATGTAGAAGCTGCTAGGTCTTGTGTTGTCCTGATTGTGTTTCCACAATACTCAAATTGTTTCTTCCTGACTGCTTGCATATTTTCATATTTTTCTTGGAGGCTTTTGATGCAGGAGTTCTGACTTCTTTTCTTCCTCGTGCTCCATGCCTTGATCCTTTTTGTTCCCAAAAAAGGATTCTATGATCTCTGCTTCCTCTTCTTGCTCATATTGCCAGCCAATTACTTGACTTTTGAGCTCTTTGCCATGGTAAAACTCTGCTTCCAGAATGGAAAGAGCTTTGTCCCAAATTGCTGGGGTTTTAGCAGCTGCTGGAGCTATTAGGAGAGTGTCCTCCTGCAACCCCCACAAGCTCTGGCACACTGGCCCCACACCCCAGGACTACCACCTAAACCGTGATCCAGATTCTAACAAGTTAAAGCAAGAACAATTACCCTCTGAATGGTCACTTGTTCCCCTTGTAATCTGCAGGCCAGGAGCTCCTGAGGCAGTCACGTGGTGGTGGCTGCAGAGCTGTTGTTCCTCCACCACTTCTCACCCCATGGGAAGGGGCCAAACTGCACTCTTCTGTCCTCCCCCCATTCCAACAGAGTTCCACACTGACCTTTTACTTTGTCTTTGGCATTTATGGGTTGAGAAGTCTGGAAATGCCCACAACTGCTGGTGATTCACTCTCCTGAAGTCTGCTCTGACCACCACTGGTTTAAGCCACCCTCTGGCCAGAACCACACAGCTCATGGGGGACTGTGTTTGGCTCCCATCTCAGAGTGATAGGCCCTTCCTGTTGGCCTGCCAGGCTTCCTTTAGTAGGAGATTTGTTTCTCTTTGTCACTTTGTGGGTTCTGTAGCTCTAAAATTTGTTTAGAGTCATTTTTTTTTACATGTATTAGAGGTGATTGGAGCTCATGCCAAGTTTGTACTTCTACTCTGCTATCTTGGCTCCACCCCCAATAATTTTGAAATAAAAACCCTTGTACTTAGTTAAATGTAGTAGTGGCATCTCCAAATCAATTAAAAAGGATATTCCTCATTCAGGAGAATAATCAAAATCCAACTTATGCTGATGTTAAATGATTATATAAATTTGTGTACTAGGAAATATATAACATCCAGTATTTTTTTTTCATTTGTATGCTTCATTTTCTGTGTATGTGGGAACATTTATGTCTATGCAAGTGATACAGAAAATGGAAAGCTTTCATATCACAATGCTCTAGTGAGTGTGGTGGGAAGAGAAGTGAAAGAAAGGGAGAAAAAAGGAGTATTTGAGTATGGAGTGTGTGTGTGTGTGTGTGTGTGTGTGTGTGTGTGTGAATTCTCCATTTCAGGGTTCTTACCTTGAAATCTAAATTACAATGAGAAAGAAGAACACAAGAGTCAACTCTCACGAGCTTTTAAGATTCAATTGTTTTAATTTCAACATGAGCACTTACACCTGGAAATCACAAATGCTACAGATCAGGGCTTGGTTTATCATTGTGTTGTTGGTTGTTTTTTAAACTATGGGTCTTTTGAGTCGAGACCCACTCTGATATTGGTGTTCAAAAGGAAGAATGCACTAAGATGCTACTGGAATAAATCTTAACAGTTTTTTTTTTACCCCAACTTGATTAACCTGACCTAAACTTAAATGTGTCATCTTATTTGTGATTTTTGTCAAAGCAATATTCACAATTATTAATTATATTTGTATCAGTCAGGCATATGTTTATTGCTGGAAAGAGCATTTTAAAATCAGCATTCTTTCCTCTGCTCTGTTTTGGGTTAGATGAACTACTGTAATTGCATTTAGCTTTTGATTGAACATGGTCTGTGTAGTACTTGGTTAATAGAGCATATTGTGTAAAAGTTAAGCAATGAGGATTTTGAAGACATTATAAAGTACCATTAGCTCCTATCATCTAAGTGCTGACCTCAAAACCTTACTACATATAATATTTTGTCCTTTGACTTGGGATTTAGAAATCAATTTTATACAATAAGCTTTAACATTATGCTTTAATCATTAGGACATAACTTGAGGAGAGATAGATCACTGAAAGATTCCCATCTGTAACCTCTGCCTTCCACAGTTGTAGCTGATATTCCAGTGATGAGACTGTCCAGGTGATCCCAAATTGAGTACTAATTTGTTTTGTTAGAATTATGTCAGCTTAAAAATAATTCTACTCCTTTCATTTGAACATTTCTGTCAAGTGATGATACAGTTGTCATGCTTAATGCTGCAAGTGCCATTTCTCCTGTAGGATATTTATCCGTGGTGACAGCAATGTCACTTTGCCATCTTATGCATTTGTAGAGGAAGTCACCTCTCAATGCCTTTGCAGTGAAAAAGATCACTAGGCCAATGAATTCAAGGAAGATGAGGATTTAGAAATGCTTGTGGATGCCTGCAAAGTAGATTATATAATTCCAAGTGCCTAACTACACAGCATATAAGAAGCTGCACATGAATCATGCTTAAAAGGTGTAGAATGATGGGTGATTTCCTGGGCATGAGTATTCTCTCCATCGATGCAAGTCAGAATTCATCTGTGCTTACTTGGATGTTATTCTTTGTGACTTTTATATATGTTTTATCTTCTATCTTAAGATCAACTCATCACTCTGAAGGATTTTCTCTTGTTCTTTTTATACCTATTGGATATCAGTGAGGCACTCAGATTGTCCATCTGTTATCTCTCATTCTCAGTCTGTGGCTCTTGGTCTTTCCTCATCACATACAGCCTTGGTGATGTCTTTTATTCTATTTCCTATGAACAACTTGTCATGAATAATATGTGACAGCCTGCTTACACCCACCATAGTTCCTGGAATTGGCCTCTGAGCTGTTGATAATTTTTATTTTTCTGTGATCATTGTATTATCTGTATATTCTGTGTTTCACAGTCTTATATTTTCAATGAGAAAATAGTATTATTAAGGTTAAGGGTTTTTGTTGGTTTTCTTTCTGATGAATGAAGTTTTACACATGCAATTATCAGGTAAATATATGTCATCACATTTATTAAAACATTTATTTGCTAAGAGAATATAATTAGAATTTGTGTACTTATCAAAGGGACTCTAGTGTACAAAGTGAATACAAAAACTAAACCAAGCCAAACCAAACATATATATCTATATCTATATCTATATCTATATCTATATCTATATCTATATCTATCTATCTATCTATCTATCTATCTATATGTATTTGTTGGTAATATATTAGGCAAAGGTAAAACGACTTATATAATTCATGAGGTGTGTTTGAGAGTAGAAGTTGAAAGTAAGTAAACTTTTCTATTTCTCAACTTCCCTTTTTATTGGACACAATGTGAAGATAGCATTTTAGATAGTTGAATAGACATCCCAAAGTCACTTGAGAAAGTCTATTTACCCCTGGGATGCCAAGAATAATTATTTAAAAGGGATAAAATTAAACAATTACTTCTTTTATTCTTGAAATAATTCCACATAAAGAGGAGTATTCTCAAATGTAGACCTAATTGCCATGTGGGTTAGCTGTATGAAATAATGGCTAGGATTTCAACATTCAAAGATGGCAGTATTGAATAGGAGTCTTTCAGACAAAGCAGACAATTTGTATAGAGGTGGGATTGTGAGTTATATATTCAGGGCATGAGACCCAGTGAATAGAATGGTGGAATTGGCAACAGGAAGAATTGAATTTAATTCCTATCTCTGACACTTACCAGCTGTTTAATCTTGAGCAAGTTGTTCAACCTCACTCAGCCTCTGTTTTCTCAGTGATAAAACAAGGACTATTAGTTGTATATCTACCTAATAGAACTACCTACTTCTCAAGATTGTTATAAGCCACTAATGTAAATGAAAGCCAATTGTTTATACTACTAACATTATCACTACCACCACCACCATCACCATTTTAGTTGGGAAAATTTCTCCCACTGCTTTATCTAAAAAATATATTAATACTACTACCTATTCCTAATTGTCTTTCTTAGCTTAAAATTTTCTTACAATATTTGGCATGCATGAGGTAGAAAAGAGGTTAGGGCAGAGGTTAATAACTTTTGCATCTGGGATACCTGGATTATATAAAGTATTTGAAGAACTATGATAAAAAATATTTTTATAATCTCTAAGTGAAATTAGTCATTTTCTTAAAATATGAAGAAAACATTATTCTGATATGAGAGGATAGACTTTATCAGACTGCCAAAGGGGTCCATGATGCAAAAATTAGTTTAAGAACACACTGACAAAAGTTGACAGAACATTTAGGAACCTCTGAACAGGACGTCTATATCTCTTATATGTATAAAACAACTTTCTAGATCATATTGGGATTTTACATTCTATAATCCCCAAACTCAGTTAACATCTGAAGATCTCAGAAGGACTTAAAAAAAAAATCTTACTTAGGCCCATGAACTCTCTCTCTGTGACTTTAAGAACTGTGTGAATTAGAGCTATAATCTCTTCTTAAGAGAGGATCCAGTTTCACATCCTCATTTTTTTAATGCAAAAATGGAGATCCAGCAAAGTTGGTTACACAAGTAGTAAATAGCAGAGCTGAGATAAAGCCAGGTCTATCTTTAAAATTAAATTATAGGGAAGAAGAAACAAGATGGTGGAGTAAAGGCAGGGACTCACATGAGCTCTTCCACAAACCCTTCCAAATACCTTTAAAATGACTCTAAACAAATTTTAGAGCAACAGAACCCACAAAAAGACAAAGGGAAACAATTTTTCCAGCCCGAGACAACTTAGAAGTTTGGCAGGAAAGGTCTATTGCACCAGAGTGAGAAAGGAGTGGAGTCCATTGCAGAACACACCAGCACAGACTGGGACACAGCAAACCAGGAACAGGCCTTGGGAATCTCTGAATAAGCAGCAGCAGCTGCTGCTTCCAGAGTTTCCAAACAGAAAAGGGGTTAAACAACTGATCAGAAGGAGATTATAGGGATGGTTAGGTGGTGCACTTAATAGAGCACTGGCCCTGGAGTCAGGAGGACCTGAGGTTGAATCTGGCCTCAGACACTTGGCACTTATTAGCCATGTGACCTTGGGCAAGTCACTTAACCCCAATTGCCTTACCTTCCCCCCCCAAAAAAAAAGAAAAAAAGAGGAAATTACAGGGTCCTCTTTGCTGGAACTGGAAGCAGGATTCTGTTGCTTTGGCCATATTCAGATACAGGTCCTGGGTGGCAATCTTAGGGCAAGAAAGAACACTAGCACACCAGTGCTAGCAACCTCTGTGGAGCAGGGACCCTCTTCACAGTTCCAGGGAAGAAAAGCATGTCTGTGATCACTCATACCAGAGCATAGGCCAGAAGAGGAGTAAACACCTCTCCTTAGATCATACCACTTTGGAAAAACTGAAAATTCACAAGTCCCCAGATGCAGCTACACAAAACTCCTGAAGCTTGGGACAATGCACCCTCCAGTCTGGAAGTAGAACCCTACTTTAATAAAGAGTTAAAAGTCAAGTAATAGTCTGGGAAAATGAGCAAGCAATAGGAAAAAAAAAAAGTTCTGCCCCATAAAAAGTTACTATGGTGACAAGGAAGATCAAAAGACACACTCACAACAAGATAACAAAGTCAAAGCTCCTACATCCAAGCCCTCAGATCGTTTAATGTAGAAGCTGCTAAATCTTGTATTATATGACTGTAGCTCCAGGACACTTGAATTGTTTCTTTCTGACTGCTTGCAATATTTTCTCCTTAGCCTGTGTAACAGCAAGCACCCTAGCATGCCTAGGGCAGCTACTAGCACAGGTTCTTAGATCTGCTTTTCTAAAGGAAAGCAACTCAAAATGGGTTAACAATCTTACTTTAATCAAACATATCATTTACCTAGTTCAGGAGGAAAAGTC
>JAQQSV010004791.1:0-14730 GCA_028646515.1 Pseudochirops corinnae | reverse complement strand
TTCTAAAGCACACCTGGGCTTTTGTTGTTAGAGCTTGCTGGCTCCACCCACCTGGGTTTAGGCTCTGTACAGTACAATCTCCCTTCCCCCTTCCTCAGTGATTTCCAAGCCTCGGGCTGTTTACACTAATGCAAGTACGTACTCTAGGTGGGGCTTTTACCTCTTGATTTTTTTGTGTGTCAGGGAGGGCGATGAGAGCCCCTAGATTTCATTCCTCCATCCCAACTTCTGAAAGTCTGGGCATGTAGCTTCAAGAATCCAGGCCATGGGTTGCTAGCCCCAGGAAAAACCGCTGACCCTGCTACGCGCCCTGCGTTCCCTCCTACCCATTTCTGTCGGTCCTCACCTCGGCAGTAATATGTTCTCTTTTGAATCCTCCTTCTTCACACCCCTAACTTTCTAGTAGGGCAAGATGGGTTTCTATACCGTAGTACCTATATATCTTATTTCCCAGTTACATGTAAAAATAAAACAAAACAAAACATTTTTTAAACATTTTTTTTGAAACTTTGATTTTCAGATTCTTTCTCTTCTTCCCTCCTCACCCACTCCCACTGGGAATATAAGAAATTCAATGCAGGTTGTATACGTATAGTTATGCAAAACATTTTCATAGTAGTTATAGTGTGAAAGACTAATTATATTTCCCTCCATCCTATCCCACCCCCAACTTAATCTATTTTCTACTTTGACCCTGGACTTTTCCAAAAGGGTGTGCTTCTAATTACCCTCTCCCCCAATCTACTCTCCCTTCTATCATCTCCCCTCTTATACCCTTCCCTACTACTTTCCTGTAGGGTATGTATGTTATTCCCTCCTTAAGCCAAATTCAATGAGAATAAGGTTGACCCATTCCTTTTCACCTTCCTGTTCTTCCCCTCCATTGTAATGGTTTTCTCTTGCCTCTTTTACATCTCTCTCTTTCTCCTTGTTCTAATATATTTCTCTCTCACCTCTTAATTTTAGTTTTTAGATGTATACATACATACATACATATACCCAGTTCCAACTGAGTTCCCCACTGCCCTTTTACTTTCTCTTTGGTGTTTATGAGTGGAGAAGTCAGGAAACTACCACAGCTGCTGGTGATTTACTCTCCTGAAGTCTGTGCTGGCTGGGACTGAGCATGGCTCCCAGCTTGGTGAGATAGACCCTTCCTGTTGGCCTGCTGGTCTGCCTTCAGCAGGAGATTTGTTTCTCTCTGTCACTTTGTGGGTTCTGTAGCTCTAAAATTTGTTTAGAGTCACATTTTACAGGTATTGGAGGTGGTTGGAGGGGGAGCTCACTGAGGGTATTTTCTAGACTGCCTGATAGGGAATGAGGAATGGTGTAATAATGGTAAAGGAATGTGAAGATCTTCCCTGCCCCTTAATGGGCCTCAAGTGGAACCCAAAAGGAGGGGCTTAGTTGGAGAGAGGCTTGTTTTTCAAGAAGGCCCAAATTTTTTGTTATTTAATCAGGCAGTGAGTTACAAAAGAAGAGTATATATGCTCTGAGGTGAGGTTTTGCTTTGGAGCTCTCTCATGGGAAGAGTTGTGTGATTTGGCCAGATGAGACTCTGGGCAGGCACTGAGCTCTTCCCTCTCCCCCCCCCCCCTTTGAAAACCCAGATGTTGGTGCTTTTCTCTGTATGTATCTATGTAATGGTCAAACAGATAGAAGCTCTGTCTGTTGGTCTGTTGAATTATATTATTTTCTGTCTTTATTTTTTGTCTCCTTGTAATTTCTATTTGTATTTTCTGAAGTTTAGGATGCTGACCTTTTCCCCTAAACTAAGTGAAACATGTATATGTTTAATGAAAGATTGTTGACCCTTTTAAAGTTGCTTTCCTTTAGCAAAGCAGATCAAAGAACATGTGCTAGCAGCCATCCTGGGTCTGCTGGAGTGCTTGCTGTTACAAATGGGAGAGAGGGAATTAGGAGATTTAATCCTAACTGTGCCAAATAAGCAAGAGACTGAGAGGGAGCTAATGCTTAGTTTCTGGGTTTTTCTAGCCTTGGGATACATGCTTCCTAAAATGTTGGGACCACACCAGTAAAAGCAGTATTACCCATTCAAAAATTAAGCACTGGATCACGTTTCATTTAATATTCAAGTGATTATAGGTTGTAAGGCTGAGCAATGAACATTCATAATTCAAATGCTTATTTCCCTGACTAGGTGTTCAGAATGGATTTTGAATTATTATTTCAGGTATTTTATTGAAGGTATGTTGCTTAAAATTCTGAGGGGAAGAGTATCCACATGTTTTCATAAAGAAAAATATGACTTCTTGTCCCCTGCTTATTTCCCAAGCCCTCTCCTCTTCCATTGTCCCCTGATATCATCTCAAGCATAAAGAGTTTTTGGGAAGAGTATACTATTTTTGTATTTTCTCAGCCTTTATACTGTTAAACATCAGGGCTGATACCCTAGCTGGGGATGGTCTTTCTGGCAGGGGAAAGGGGAGGTAGAAAATCTTCTGCATACAAACAGTTTATACCAAGGGATCTTTTAAACACTACAACTGTCCAGCACCTCAGAACATACCTCTCCCCCACAATTCTTCCCTAAATAGATAGCCAAAGGAACATCTGAGCTGAATCCTAGGCCTGCGTTACTGTGTCTTGCTGAGAAAAATGTGACGGTCTATTATGAATGGTTAACAAATCTCCTCTCCCTTTCAAGTCCATGTGCTTTGGAGCCCAAAAGAGCTATTCAGATGAAAACTCCCTTCCCTTACTCATGTCCCCATTTGCAACTGCATCCTTTTTGGTCCCCCATCTGCAACTGTAGCCCTACTCCACCTCTATTCCCATTTTCCTCTGTCCTAGCCTTTGATGGCACCCTCTGGAACCACTTTCTGTGATGAGCAAAATGTCCTTTTTATTATTCGTCTCTCCTCCTCATTCTATCTCCTTGCTATCACAGTAACCTGGCTGCTCCTTGGCCATGCTTGCCAATGCTACTGGATGCTGACTTTTTCATGCCCCTTGATACACAGAGACAGCAAAAGGGGAAGGTCAACTTCCAGCAATTGCATGAGGCCTAACTTTTTCACTAATTTCCTTCTAGATTTACTCCTTTCAGAATTATTACCACAGCCAAACAATGGTAACAGTTATCTACCAGTTCCCCATGTAAATTTCTATCCTCTATAAGGAAGTTTTGTTACCTGATTCAGTCTTCCACTTTAGCCCAACCCCTTGCCTTATACTTCAAAACTTCAATTTTCTTATTGAAGTTCTTTTATCTCTAAGACAAAGATTGGCTTTCCAGTTCATCAACTTCAACTCTAATGGCTTGCACTTTCACTCTACCCCTCTCTCAAAGGGACAAATATACTATATCTTATCAAATTTCATGTTCCAGAACTATGAAATGATTTTTCTCTGACTTTAACATCTTATTTCTCTATCTCTCCTTGTGCATCTTCCTTCCTAGTACTATTTTCTATCCTTCCTGCTCCTTTTATTTAACCCACCTCTTCCTGCTTTCAATACTTCTCCAGCCTTGGTTTCCACCCTTAAAAAAAGTGGACTATGTTAATTTTTAATATTTTCTACTTTCCAATCCTCTGATTCTATGTCCAATCACTTAAAAAAAGTGGACTATGTTAATTTTTAATATTTTCTACTTTCCAATCCTCTGATTCTATGTCCAATCACCTAGTTTTGAATTACTCTTACTATCCATATTCTCTCTTTGGAGTAGAAGGAGTGGGATGTAGCAGAATGCTGATGAAAGAGTTCACACAGTCATTCTGACGTAATTCACTATAAATTTATATGATCTAATGTTAACTTATAAGCAAAGAAGAAACATTTCTTTTTGCCTTTTTTCGGAGGGGGGAAGGCAGGGCAATTGCGCTTAAGTGACTTGCCCAAAGTCACATGGCTACTAAGTGTTAAGTCTCTGAAACTGGATTTGAACTCAGGTCCTTCTGACTACAGGGCAAGTGCTCTATTCACTGCACCACCTAGCCACCCCAGAAACAAAATTATTGTGGGCTTTTTTTGGCAGATAGTATGGTTGTGTATTTAGACAACTCCAGAGTCAAATAAAAATTAATCTAAATAATAAATAACTTTAACAGGTAGCATATGTGATAAATGCAAATAAAGCACTGGTATATCAACCTATATAGGTGTGGTACAATAAAGTAGATAACCAAGAAAATCTGGTATCACATCACTTCTTCGACATATGGTGCTTGTGTGACCCTGGGTAAGTCATGTAAGTCTCATTGCTCTAAGACAATAGATGACAGGAATGTTGCCAAACTGCATTGGTAGAAAAATTTTCCTAGATGATCTCTTGAACAATGAAATCACAGATACAATCATTTCCCTAATCTCAAATTGACTCTCATATCTGTGTGAAATGTCTTTTAGTCTTCTTTGTTTCTTTACCACATGACACAAAACACCACTTCTAAGACTTACTTTTCTCAAGCCACTTACAAAATTTTCTTCCCCGACACCATGTCCCTATGCACACTTGGCAGAGGATATCCCATCCTGTTTTAATGGTAAACTTTAGGTCATTTGCAAAGTGTTCTCTTTTCTCCCCATTTCCATAACTCATGTCCCCAAAACCCCATTCATTTGTCCTTTGCTCTGGTCTCTGAGAAAGAATTAGTCCTTATCCTTTATAAGTTCAAACACTTTACCTGTGCTTTAGTTCTTAGCCCCATCTTCCCCCACTCTCTCTCTCTCTCTCTCTCTCTCTCTTTCTCTCTCTCTCTCTCTCCCTCTCTCTCTGTCTCAATCTCTCCTTCCATACTTGATATAAATGATATAAATACTTCCAGATCTCCTCCTCACCCTCAAAAAATCTCCTCTTTATATTTATCATTTTTTTTTACTATATCTCTCCTGTCTTTCACCCATAATCTCCCAGAAAACAAAATAAAACACAAAACCACTATCTATTCTTGATGCCTCTATGACCTTGCCTCCCACTCACTTCTTAATCCTTGCAATTTTTCTTTCAATTCTATGACTCAACTGAACTGCTTTCTTCAAGGTTACCAATAATCTCTTATTAATAAATTCACGCCAGTTTTTTTTTCCTTCTCAATCATCATCATTGTTGACTTCTCCAGTTTTTGAAACTGTTAACTACTACTTCCTCCAATATATGCTCACCCTCCCAGGTTTTTTTTTTATATTGTTTTCCTAATTTATCTTCCGTATATGTGGTCATTCATTCTTGGCCTCCACTTGCTCGTCTCCCCTGTCCTACGGCCTTTGGATTGATATACTCCAAGGTTCTATCCTGGGTCCTAAACTCTTAAACTGCAATGAACAGAGCACTGGACCAGGAGTCAGGAAGACCCAAGTTCTAATCCTGCCTCAGAATTTACCAGTTGTATGACCTTGAACAAATCTTAACATTAACATAATCATAACAATTGCTTAACATTTCTCTACCTCACTTTCATCATATACAAATTAGGAATAATAATAACACATGCTTCCCAATGCTATTGTGAGGATAACATAAGATAATACTTGTTAAGTCCTTTGTAGATCTTAAAGCAGCAGTTCTCAACCTGTAGGTTATGTTCAATTTGTAACAATGAAAATACATCCTGCATATCAGATATTTACATTATGATTCATAACAGTAGCAAAATTACAGTTATGAAGTAGCAATGAAAATAATTTTATGGTTGGGGTCACCAAAACATGAAGAACTGTATTAAAGGGTTGCAGCATTAGGAAGGTTGAGAACCACTGTCTTAAAGCTCTATATAAATGTCAGTTATTATTATTTATTTAAATTATTAGACATTTATCTCCTTATCTTATAGGCATTTTTAATAAAAATAGAGGAGAAAATAACATTTCCCCTCCTCAACCAAAACAGACTGTCTTTAAAAATGTAATAGCAATGTCATATGAATGGATGGAAGATGGAGTTTGCTTTTTATTCCACAAGACTGGTGTTTCTGAATTCAAAATTAGTATGTATCTTTAGTGTCCTACATATCTGGCATAAAGTCTGAAAGGCAGAAATGATGGTGTTGCCTCCAACCTTCCTTCAGAAGTAGCTGAGAAGCAGGCTATGAAGACCCTATACATTAGAAAGCTGCCTTGACTGGACACAAAGGATATTGGGAGGAATGATGTGGATACACAAGATTGCTTTTCTGTCCTTCAAGCTTTGACTTCACTCTTTTAGTTAGCAAGAGATCAATAAAATCAGGCTTCCCATTCTTGGTTGGTAGGAACTTATATTTTTTTTCACATTACATTTCCATTACCTCATGTGATCTTGGGCCCAAGAGCATTCAACCAACTGTATCCATCTGTAAGATGCTTCTGTCTCTGTGTCCTTAGGGTTATAGTTGAGAATTATAGCTTCAATATATACCAGTACTTTCTGATGCATTTGTTTGTTTGTACTGGTCTAGAAAATAGCTTGTATATCCTTGTGCTTGAAAGTGTATGTGTGTGTGTGTGTGTGTGTGTGTGTGTGTGTGTGTTCCTCTTTGTCTCATAATTACTTCTCTCTTCTGTAGGTCTCAGTACTTATGAAAATTTCTGAGTTCTTTCCCGAAGGAAATATCCCCAACTCCCTCCTCAGATCAGCATTGCTAATAGTGTGATACGTAAACCCAAGGGCAAACACTGCAAAAAATTGCTGCTGGTATTCATTGGATTGAAAAGGAACTAAAATGACTACTGAGAGTATTCCTCAGTGGAGACAACCAATAGAATCAGACTTGTATGATATTCCCTTAGCTCCACTCATTTATAATACTGGCAAATTCTTGTTTAATATATAATCAATTAGTCTAGATTTAAAAAAATGAAATCCACTTAATTCTTCCACATGTCTACATATTCATCAATTGCCTACTTTCTCCAATCCATTTTACTTTCCCATTGAAGCTAACTATTGAACTCACCATAAGTAAACTGCAGGTCTGACAAGCAAAGGCTGCTTGTCAAATTTTAATAGAAAAATTTCAAATCACTATGTAGGTTTCCTTTATTTAAGAAAAAAACATAAAGTTAATGACAGAAAAATTAGGTGTCTCAGGAGATAATTTAGTGCCTGGCCTTTAATTTTATATTTATTTTTCTGAAAAAAATATACCTATGAAAATGATATGAGTTGGCTCAAATATTGTTTTTTTTCCTCCCTGTGGAAGATTTTCTATCTGTATTCCAACCTTTTAGGATTAATTGATTACTTTTTAATAGAGGGGATACTGAAAGTTAAGTCCATTCAAACTTAATAACAAAGTGTACTTTGCCAATTTGGAAGTGCTTTATAATTAAAGAAAAAAATGGTAGTGCAAATCTATTGAAATAAAAGAAAATAAATTAGTGGAGATTTATCTACATCAAGAGAATACTTCAGTGTGGGAAAGGTGGACAATACATTTCATTTGGATTCAAATGTCTTAGATTTGAAATCTTATCTCTGACACTTATTAGACTTGTGTGAGCTTGGGCAAATCAATTCATCTTTCCAAGCTTCAAATTCATCATCCATAAGATGGGCATACTACTATGTGAACTAGGGATCTCTTGGTGTTGGTCTTAGGAAAGTTTTTTTGTGAACTTTAAAGAGATCTATGCAAATGTGAGTTATTTATACCTTTATGGAATACGATTTGGTTTGTGTGCGTCTGACATCTATAAAGATTGAAAAGCAATTATATCTTCTCAACCTATATAATTCATTTCTCTTGTCTCTCCTTTTCCTTAATTACTCCATAGTGAATCTACCCAATGTACCTGAGATCTTCCTTTGAATTCTTCATGCTTTTATATTATTTTAATACGACTTATTAGGGCTATCTGGCTATTATATTTTATTCTTACTACAATAGTGACCACCTCTCTTACTGATCACTGATTCTTTTAAATTAACATGTGAAAATTTAATCATTAGTAGTATATTTATTTAAATACAGCATATGTTGTTATATTATACTTTAGGTAACTTGTATGCTTAATTCTTCCAAGTTTTGGGGTTTCTATGATTAGCAACCATACAGTATTATTATCAATCTATCAATAAACATTTATTAATCACTTATTATATGCCCAGTACTATGCTAAGTGTTGGAGATATAAATACAAAAAAAGAAAGAAAGAAAATTACTCTCCTCAAAGAGCTCACAGTCTAAGGGAGGGGGGA
This sequence comes from Pseudochirops corinnae, assembly GCA_028646515.1. Taxonomy (NCBI): domain Eukaryota; kingdom Metazoa; phylum Chordata; class Mammalia; order Diprotodontia; family Pseudocheiridae; genus Pseudochirops; species Pseudochirops corinnae. Next base: position 6,587 of record JAQQSV010004791.1, on the reverse strand, counting down.
GACAATATACAAAAAAAAGAAGCTGAAAGGCAGGGAGTGTGATGGGGAAGGGGAAGGTACCCAACTCATGGGCATGGAGGAAAAGTCTCAAAGTACTGCATCCAGGTGAGAAATAAGGAGATGTTCTGAGCTAAGCTACCTCTTTAAATGGAGGTTTAGGGAAGTATTTGTGTTAAAAAGATGTGCTGTGAAAAAAAAAAAAAGATGTGCTGTGGCATCTGAGAGCATGTTGAAATTATTAAAAGGAAAGACTGGAACAATTTTCCAAATGGAAGTCAGTCAGATTTCCTTTTATTTAATTCTATGCCTAGAAATATGTGCTGACGTATTGCCCATCCAATTACACATGAAAATGTAGGTAATATTCATTATTCATTCATTTGGTCTCTCTCTTTTACGGTTCATCATGGATGAAGAGGGGCAGAGTCATGGCATAATGAGATGTACCAATTTTCCCTTAGTGCCTTTGTAACATTATCCACAATGACCTAGATAGTACAGAAAACCAAATTCTGACAAGGAAAACCAAGAAAGTGAGTCATTTTTCCAGCTTAGGGAAACAGGATAGAGAGTCCTGGAGATACTGGGTTTGGGACTAGATAGGAACACAGGCAGGTGAATGTAGTGGTAGTGGGCTGTGGTGGCAGCAACAGTGGCAACGAGTAGCTCAGCATTCAAGTCAGTAAGGGAACTAAACATTTGGCAGAAACAGATCCTTAGGGATACCTGAACTAACACTGAGACAAGTGTAGGTGCCATCTGGCAGCTTTGTCACGCATTACCCAGTTCTGGTTTACAATACCAGGCTTGAGAAAGGTGGTCATGGTGGTGAAGGAGCATAAGTGCTACCTGTTTAAAGAGCAAGGGACAAGTACCAGAAATAATACTGTGACTCTTAGCCAAAGAACAAATGGGAGTGGGGATGGGGATTCATTTCTAGTCTTTTTCCCTACAAAGAAATCTATAGTGAAATAAACCAGAAAAGGAGACCAAACTGAGGGTGTGCCAACAGGTAAGTATCTCCAAACCTACAGAAACTCCCAGGATGCTAATCATGACTAAGTACAGCAGCAGTTTGCAGAAACTCAAACATACACAAGCTATCAGACATGATTGTATTGAATATAGACAAGGAAAGCAGGGAATAGACCTCTTTCCAGATCATAGCACTTTGGAAGCACCATTTACATGCCCCCAGGCTGAGCTATGAAGGCAGTAAAAAGGATATAAAAGATAGAAGTAAAGATAGCCCCAGAGTTGAGCAGAGCCCAACATTAACATGAGATCTAAAGTCAAGAGATAGACTGGAAAAATAAGCAAACAAAAAAAGAGTTTGACTTTATAAAACTACTATGGTGACAGGGAAGAACAGGACAGAAATTGAGAAGAAGATACTTTGAAAGCATCTAAAAGTAAAGCTGCAATGACAAATGCAGGATGAAAATCAGACCAATAAGAATTCCTAGGGGAGTTAAAGAAAAAAAATAAAAAGAGCAACAAAAAGTTAAAAATCAAATGTGAATAGTAAAGGCAAAATTGGGAAAATAAATGAAAACTGCACAAAAAATGATGAAATGAGAAATAACGACTTGGCAAAAGAGGCACAAAAATACTGAAGCAGCTCCTTAAAAATCAAAGTTGGTCAGATAGTAAAAGAGGTACAAAATTTCACTGAAGAAAATAACCTTTTAATAATTAGAATTGGCCAAGTGGAAGCTCATGGCTTCATGAGGCATGAAGGAACAATAAGATGAAATTTTTAAAAGACTGAAAAAATAGAGAAAATGTTAAATATCTCAAAGGAAAAATAACTGTCCTATAAAATGGATCAAGGGGGGATAATTTAAGAATCATTGGAATACCACAAAGCTATGGCTCAACAAGTTAATCCCTTCTGAGTAGCTGTAGATATCACTGAAGAAAGTGTAATGTTTCCAGGTTTAGTGCAATCACTGCAATACTATATATAAATAAGAAGGGGAAAAGATTGAATATAAAAGAGAAGGGCATTGTGAAAGTAACTTGGAGAGGTTTAGACTTATGAAGAAGAGGGATTAAATTTTGGAAGGAAAAAAATTAACAATTTGAGGAAAATATGAAAAACGCTTTCTATGTTCAGATTCTGTTTCTGTCTTCTGCAAGAACAGGTAGAAGGAGGAGTAAGATTAAGGAGGATAAAGGACTCAAGGTACATAGGAAAGGTAAGTAAAATCATAGGTACGCAATGCAAATTCATAAAGTAGATTAGTGAGCGGAATACTTTTGTAAATTAGGTAGGAGTTGGGTTTGAGGAAGGAGGCAAGATAGGGCAAGGTTATGAATTTGGTGAGACTAAGGAAAGAGAGATGGGCACGGCTACAAGTGGTTCAGAGGTTATAACATTCTTTACTACTTATACTGAGATATTGTAGGTAAGATGTAAAAAACTCAAAATAAATTTGAAAAACAGGATTTGAAATCTTGTTGATTATATGACATTTGTATCTGCCATGTCAAAGAGACAACAAGCAATGTTCAAAATATAAATTGTTTCCTGTTTTAGAAAAGAAAGTAAAATGCCTCAAAGAATTCCTCTCCACACTTCAGTTATCAGGGCCAATGAAATGATTCTTAGAAAAAAAAATTACTGGAAATATTCAATTGGGGGAAGACTAAAGGATCTGAAGTGAGAAGGGAAACTGGACAGTCAGAAGGAGATTGAAGAATAGAAACATATCATAAGGAAGGAGGAGAAAAGTAAAAGGAAAAGTATATATGCATTTAATCTATTTTTTGTTGTTCTCTATATCCAGAAAGTGTGACTTCAAAAATCTCTTTGGAAAACAAAGGGCCACTCAGTATTCAGTACCAACTTACAAGAGATCTGAGTGGATAGCCTATGGCAACTGTACTTGGGAACAACTAGGTTAAACATTTATTAATGTTGTATCTGTTGCAGTTCAAACTCATAGAGGTGGGGGCTCTGCTCACCCCAAAACTGTTGTGGTTTCATGATGTGTTGTGGTGGAACCATCTCAAAGAATTTAGAGTCAGACCACCTCTAATCCAAGCATAGGCATTTATTGAGATTTGACAAATCTCATAAAGCGGGCTAAGTTCCAAGAAGAACCAGCAACTTTAGAAAAAGAAAGATGGATTTTTATAAAGATGCAATTACATAACAGAAATTTACATAGAATAGAGGAATACCATTAATATTAAAAAGGGAGGAGGAGTTTGTTAAGGGATTAGGTAATGAAGGAGGGGTCCCATCTATGGTTCTGTGGTTAAACATTCTGGTCATTCTGCCCTCCAACTGGCTAGCTATTGTGCCTGTCTGGTCAAGACAGATAGTTAAGTATTGTGGCCCTGTCTTGGGCTAGATGGATTATGTTATTGTGACTGAATACAAGAACACACCTGTTTCTGTGGGAATGGGTCTAGAGGCAGTGACCACGTAGAGGCAGTTGCTAGTTCCTATCACATGAACACACCTGCTTTTTCTGTGGTTTCTGTGGGAACTAAGAGTTCAGGGACACATTTGTTGTTCCAGTGAGGAATGAGGCATATACAAGGAAGCTGGGACATTGGGGGTGGGAGGTCAGTAGGTAGGTGCAGTGGGCCTGCTGTTCAGTGGGGCCAGGCCTATAATAAAGTTAGAATATCGGGGCTGGGCGGGGGGACAACTTTATTAGGATTCCATCGTATCCATATGTAAGTCACTTACCAGATCTAAAGTTCAGTTTCATACTTTACTTGTGACTTACTTGAAGTTTCTTGAACGCTATACACCATCTCTTGCCTACATACCTTTATATGTGCTTCAATTGCTGTTGCACTTCACCAACACCTTTAAATTTCCAAATTTCCATCAAAATTCAGTTCAAAGCACACACACTCCTGAAGGACGTTTTCTGGTTCCTACCTCCAAATCCTTTAAACTTCAGCTATTAATTCCTTTACTTCTCAAATTGTCTTCCATCTACTTTGTATGTGTCTTGTATAAGTTTAGTTTTTACATGCTATCTTGAGGACAGAAGCCATATTTCTTGCCTTTCTCTGCAATTCTAGTTCTTAGCACTGGTACCTAAAAATGTTTTTGAAAAGTTAAGCCCGTTTGAAGAAATGAATGAGTGAATAAATGAGTAAGCAAGAACTTGTTATGCACAAAATATTGTACTTAATGCTAGGGATAAAACTAGAAAAGAAAGTTCATTCCTTCAAGGAGTTCATATCCTAATAGTGGAAGACAACATACTTAGGAGATTTCAGCTAGAAATCATATGGAAAGACCCCATGAACTTAGTTGCCCCATGTGTAAAACAGAGATGATGATAACTTCCCCGATTACCTCACAAAGTCATTATGACTATCAAATGATCTCATATCAAATATAAAGGTGTCCTATGCTTTTTTGTTTCCCTTCCTAGATGTTATGCAGATCATTTCTCTATGAACATGCTGTGATAAGAATCCTTGCCAAACTTTATGTCTCAAGGAATAAAAATGTCATCTCCTCTGGATATACTGCTGAAGTTCAGTAACTCTTGTATTCTTTCCAAACATTTCAGCCTGACCCTCCAGTAATTTGAGTTTACTTCAAAGTTTATAGCATCCAGTGATATGACAATTCAAGGAGGGAGAAAATCATTGGTATGTTGTTAAATGTTTAACAACTGGCAATTCAAAAATAAAAATAAATAAATGAAATATAAAAAAGTTTGATTTGTATTATTAACATTTCTCACTTTCTTAAGCTTATGCAATCACCAAAATAATAAATCAAACTCTGATTTACAGTTTTCTAATTTCTAAGGTGTAAATGCTGAAAATTTAATCATTGGCTTTTAGCAACTGGTTAAAAGCTGGTTCTACCTATGTCCTGGAAAAAGAACTCAAAACTAGGAGAATCAGGATAGGTTTCCCACAGGAAATGACTTATGAATGGAACCTGGAAGGAAACTAGGGATTCTAAATGCTAGAAGTAAAGAGGGAGTGCTTTCCAAGCTTAGGAGATAGTCTACAAAACTGAAAAAGCAGAAGATCAATTTCTAGGTTCAGCAGTTAGGAAAGGAGGAAAATTAGTCTAGAATAGGAAATGTATGTATGATGTAATGTGAATTATAGTCACTTAATATTACTTTATATTTTGTACACATTGTATCCTCCCAACTCTAGTAGAATGTGAAAGTTTGGAAAGTTGGCAATATTTCATTTTTATAAACCATACTCATGGCTTAGGACATAGTAGGCATCTCCTAAAAATTTTAAATTGAAAGCTTTGCTGAGAAAAATTAATAAAACCCCAATTCACAAATAAGCACAGTTGAGGTTTTCACTGTCCAAAACTATATGGAACTGAAATTACTTTATTTTCTCTCTCAATGTTGATATATATCTCATTAACAATCCATAGCTTTTAATTAGGCTAATAAGGGAATTCCAACAATTCTACCAATAATTTGAAAATTTACACATGGCTATTAATGCTTATGCTCTGGTGTCCAAACTTTAATCTCATATCCAAGTGATATTATTTCAGAACTAATTTTCAAAGCAATTAGTGGGTATGCATTATGCAGCATTGTAATATTAAAAAAGGGAAATAATTTATTCTCTGTTCTCTAATCCTTTCCATTAAATCTAAATCCATTTTTATTAAATGGCACAAGAACAACTTTCATTTCCAATTAAAAAATAACTAAAACTTTTGAAGGGGCTTATATAACAGAGGACAGAAAATTAGCAGTTTAATGTGCTTTTAAAATTAAAAAAATAATCAACCTCACTACATATTTTAACCCCCACCTTGTTTCCTATAACGTTGGATAGACACTTCATTTTCTGCAACACAATTCACAATTTGGAGGCCTGAACAGAAACTGTAAATAACATACATAAGTATTTCAGACTCTCTCATTTATAATTTAAAATATGGCCAGCATATTATTGACTATAATAGTGGAGATTGTGCAATAAATTTGAACTCAGTAATCACATTTCTTAGCAAGATAATTAATGGTGACTTTTTATGCAATGAAAAGGTTTGTATGCCATCAATATGACAGATAAACCCTTTTGATAAAATATAATTTACTATTAAAATGTCACAATTTCTTATAGTGGAAAGAGATCAGAGGGTCATAGAATTCAGAGCTGGAAAAGATCTTAGATGTTATCTAATCCAAAGTTTACAGGTGAAGATACTGAGACTCAAAGAGAAGTGATTTAGACAAGGTAACACCAGTAAGGATCAGTAGTTCTAGGATTCATATCTAGGCCTTCTATCTCCAATTCAAGTGCTCTTTCCCCTGGGTTGAAGTTTCACCTCCAACAAACCATTATCTGACAAGGGTCTTAAGCTCTCAGTTTTATAGGTAACTACCAGACTATAAGTTGCTGAACAGTTAGTAAATGTTAACACACTAAGAGCATTATGCATTGGTTAATTCACAAATCTGAATTGAAAATTTAAATATATATATATATACACACATATATATATATACACATATATACATATACATATGAAGATCTGTAACGATACTAGGATTTGAAGATCTTCCACGCCCCTTGAGCTTGCTGATGTAGCAGGAAGGGGTGGAGCA
>JAQQSV010004790.1:0-14730 GCA_028646515.1 Pseudochirops corinnae | reverse complement strand
AACCTTGATAAACTGGACTATCCTCAACAATGCACAGCTAAAGACAATTCTACAAGCCTCAAGAAGGAAGGAGATACCTAAACTCAGAGAAAGATATAGAAAGACTATGGTTTAAATGGAGACTGAAGCAAAACTCGTTATCATTCTCTTTTATCTCTGGTTTTGTTTTTTTTTGTTTGTTTGTTTGTTTTTCTTTCTTTTCCCGGTGATCACTCATTGGTTACAGCCCTTCTATATGATCAAACTATTGTACAATGTGAAAGTATTTGCAGATCCTATACACGATTGCACGCCACCATGGGGGGGGGGGAAGGGAGGGGAGAAAATCTGAAACTCAAGTGATTGTGGAACTGAATCTTGTAAATAAAAAATAAATGAGCAAATTTAAAAAAAAAAAAAGAAAATTCTCACTATATAGAGAGAAATCATTAATTTATATTTTCAACAGCTTACATTCAAAGTTTTTATCTTTCTTCTCCATATATGACTGAAGACAGCCCTATATCTACAAATGAATGTGAGGCTACTAATTGCAAAAAAGCCCCTGTGGCTGTTTTCTACAGATTGAGAAGGTGAAATTCTTTTCAGAAATGAAGAAAATACATGAAATAAAATATAATCAGCTATGCACTAATGTTTCCTAATTTAAAAGATTGGTTAAAACATTTTGTGTTAAACTTCAATGGGAAGTCCAATATATATAAATATTAGTTTGAATAAAGAAATAAAATGCCTTTCCCTTCTCTTTTCTGGACCAGATGTTATTTGGAAATTATAACTGATCTCTACATAAATGCCCTTAGCAACAACTTCAAAGTTAAAATCAATTACAAATTGTCTCTGTTAAAGGAATCCCTTATATTGAACATCTGGAACACTTAAAACAATGCTTTTAAATTAAGAATTTAAAGTGACTTCAATGCAATAAGATTAAGCTTAATTACTAGTTACTAATCTGTAGCTAAAACTAAAGACAAGCTAATATTTCAGTTTAACACAAAAATTTCTTTTTTTGCCAATTACATTAATTTTATTAAAATATTTTTCCCAATTGCAAAAACAATTTTCAACATTTGCTTCTTAAAAATTTGAGTTCCAAATCCTCTCCCTCCCTCTCTTCCCTTCCCCCTCCTTGAAAGAGTAAACAATTTTATATAGGTTGTACATGTATAATCAAGCATGCAAAACATATTTCCATATTGTTCATGAATACAAAATTTTCTAAATGATTTTTCAACTTAGAAAATATTTGTTTATAGTTGATGATATACTGTTTCCTGTATTTTCTTTATTTGTGAAAAAAAAATTCATCCAACAGTGCAATGAAGAGGAAGGAAAAGGAAATTACAAAGTCAGCGACACTGGTCTTTATCCAATATGTTTTAGTACAGTAATGTTTATCTCGGGTCTCCAAAGCAGGGAAATAAAAATAACTTTGCAACAATGTCTCTAAGATTCAATTTACACCCTGCCATGTACAACTCTGGCTGCAACCTTGAAGAGCCCTGGGGTGAAACAGAAACTTGCCTGGTCAATGTAGAAAGCAGTTCCAGCCCGTATCTCTCTTCGTTGTTTCAGATCAGTTTCAGTGGTGTCCCTGGACAGTGCAATATACTCTACCTCACGCCTGGTCAGCTCCTATGGAGAGCAGTGTGAAATTATTATTAAACAAAGCCGTAATACTGACATCAAATCCCGACCAGGTTATCAGCACAGCTGTCCTGTTCAGACAATTAGTCATTTTAAGAACAATTCTGCATTAAAACTCATCAGTGAATTTCTAAAACTTTAACAGGAACAGCAAAGTGGAGCAGTGTATAGCGTGCCCAGCCTAGAGCCACAAAGAATACAAGTCGTTCCCCAATTCATAGATGGTCAAAGGACATGAACGGGTAGTTTTCAGACAAAGTAATCAAAGCTATAGCCACATGAGAAAATGTTCTAAATCACTTTTGGTTAGAGAAATGCAAATTACAACAACTCTGCAATACTACCTCACACTTGTCATACTGACTAATATAACGGAAAAGAAAAATGTAAATGTTGGCAGGGATGTAGGAAACCATTCTGGAGAGCAACTGGGAACTATGCCCAAAAGGCATAATATAAAATCATACATACCCTTTGATCCAACAATGCCACTACTTGGTCTATAGCCTAAAAACATCAAAAAAAAAAAAGGAGGGGAACACCCTATTTGTATTTACTTTTATGTTTATATATTTTACATTTTATATGTAAATTTTACATTTTATATATTTTTACATTTATATATTTTACATATATATGTATATATACACACACACATATGTACACACACATATACAATATTTATAGCAGCTCTTTCTGTGGCAGCCAAGAATTGGTAATCGAATGGTTGCCCATCAATTAGGGAATGGCTAAACAAGTGGTAGTATATGATTGTAATGGAATACTATTGTGCTATAAGAAATGACAAGTAGGCTGATTTCAGAAAAACCTGAAAAGACTAAAACAAACCGATACAAAATGAAGTGAGCAGAAACAGAACACTGTACATGATAACAGCAATATTGTATGATGATCATCTATGAATGGCTTAGCTATTCTCAGTAATACAAAGATCCAAGACAACTCTGAAGGACTTATGGTGAAAAATGCTGAATGTCTGGATGCAGATCAACATATGCTATCTTTTACTTTCTTTATCTGAGTGTCCATGAGGATGGGGGTGTTTTTGTGGCCTATTTTTCTTTCACAACATGATTAATATGGAAAAATATTCTGCATGACTGTATATGCATAATCTATTATCAAATTGTTAGCCTTCTCAATGAAGAGGGAAGGGAAGGAGGAAAGGAGAGAATTTGGAACTCAAAATTTTAGAAACCATGTAAAAAATTGTTTTTACATGTCATTGGAAAAAAATAAAATATTTTTTAAAAATTATCTAAAGAGGGGCAGAGCCAAGATGGTGGATTAAAAGCAGGGACTTGCTTGAGCTCTCCCCCAAATTCCTCCTAATACCTGTAAAAAATTATTCTAAACATAGTCTAGAGTTACAAAACCCACAAAATGACAGAGTGAAGCAAATCCCCAACCCAAGACAATCTGGAAGGTGGACAGGAAGTATATACTGCACTGGCCTGGGAGCAGAGCACAGTTCGATATGGGCTGTGCCAGCACCGACAGGGCCGGAGCAGGCCTCAAGGGACTGACTCACTGGCAGTTGTGGGTGTTTCCAGGCTTCTCAACCCACAACCACCAAAGACAGCACAGAAGATCAGCGGGAAATCTCTGTGGGACCTGGGTGAAAGAGGAGAGTGATCCAGCTCGGGTCTGGCCCCAACCCCGGGGCAGCTGAGGTGACCACAATGCAGCAGCAGCAGAGGCTGCTTCAGGAGCTCTGGGCCCACAGATAGTAGGGGAAAGCCTGATACAAAACCCCTGAAGCCTGGGACAGTTATACTGTCACACCCACTGGAAGCAGAGTCCTACCTTGACAAAGAGTTAGAAAGTCAAGTATTTGGCTGGGAAGATGAGCAAAAAGTGTAAAACACTCAGATTATAGAATCTTACTTGGGTGACAAAGATCAAAACATACACGCAGAAGAAGAAAACAAAATCAAAACTCCCACATCAAAAGCCTCCCAAGAAAAATACGAATTGGTCACAGGACATGGAAGAACTCAAAAAGGATTCTGAAAATCAAGTAAAAGAGTACAGAAAACATTGGGAAGAGAAATGAGAGTGATCTAAGAAAATCATGAAAAATGAGTCAACAACTTGCCAAAGGTGACCCAAAAAAATACTGAAGAAAATAATACCTTAAAAAATAGACTAACCCAAATGGCAAAAGAGGTCCAAAAGCCAACGGGGAGAAGAATGCCTTAAAAAGCAAAATGGAACAAATGGGAAAAGAAGTCCAAAAGTTCACTGAAGAAAATAATTCCTTCAAAATTAGAATGGAACAAATGGAAGCTAATGAGTTTATGAGACATCAAGAAATTATAAAACAGAACCAAAAGAATGAAAATGAAATATCTCTTTGGAAAAAAAGACTGACCTGGAAAACAGATCCAGAAGAGATAATTTTAAAATTACTGGACTACCTGAAAGTTACGATAAAAAAAAAAACCTAGACATCATCTTTCAAGAAATTATCGAAGAAAACTACCCTGATATTCTAGAATCAGAGAGTAAAATAGAAATTGAAAGATTCCATCTCTTGAAAGAGATTCCAAAAGGAAAACTCCTAGGAATATTGTAGCCAAATTCCAGAGTTCCCAAGTCAAGAAGAAAATATTGCAGGCAGCCAGGAAAAAAAAACCAAAACAATTCAAGCATTGTAGAAATACAATCAGAATAATACAAGATCTAGCAGCTTCTACATTAAGGCTTCAGAGGGCTTAGAATATGATACTCTGGAGGTCAGAGGAGCTAGGATTAAAACCAATAATCACCTACCCAGCAATACTTCAGGGAGAAAAATGAACAATCAATGAAATAGAAGACTTTCAAGCATTCTTGATGAAAAGCCCAGAGCTGAATAGAAAATGTGACTTTCAAATACAAGAATCAAGAGAAGGATGAAAAGGGCTCCAGATGCCTGAGTAATGAGCCAGTTGCAACGAGCCAATTATAAGCCTATGAACAGAAGAAAAGGGAACTTGCTCTCACCAGAGGCTAGCTGCATACCTGGGTACAGAACAGGGAATATTACAGTACTCCAGTTCCTATGGGCAATGCTAGATTAATACCTGAAACAGGGATTAGTTTTACCTGAAAGGCAACAAAACTGTCTCTAGGATCTGATTGGCCCCAGCTTCCCTGTTGGGCTCCTTAGTTACCCAAGGAATTTAAAGTCCCACCTACATGGAGTAAAGATCACTCTAGATGTCTGAAGACCACAGAATTTACCCTGCTGATCAAATATATTTCCATATAGAAAGAAGGTCAACGGGAGACAAATGTCATTGTATCATTCTTGGAATAGCCTCGCTCTTTTGGAGCAAATAAACCTTCTATTGTTAACTGTTCCACAACTTACAAGTACCTCAAGTGAAACTGAACTAAAAGGGTGCTGGTGTTAGGGTGTCACCAGTAGCTGACATGAGATGGTCTCTGGCTTAATCCTGTGTGAATTGGGGGCAGGGCACAAGGGCTGGATAATCAAGAGACCAGACACTTCATGGAGCCCAAGGCCTTCTGATCACGTATGGGCGGTCCTCTCAATAGATTGGGAGCAGTCTCCACCTCACACTGAGTAATTAGCTCAGTGGGTGCTGGATGTTGTGGTGAAGGACAGTAAAGAAAACTCCAAGTCCAGCATTCTCTAGCTCTTCTTGACTGTCTAACAGAAGGTGGACTGACAGAATAAGACTGAACTTCCTAAAGTGCAAGTCTGACAATGTCATCCCCCTCTTTAATAAGCTGTAGTGGCTCCCCATCACCTCTAGGATCAAATACAAAATCTTCTGTTTGAATATCAAAGCCCTTTATCACTTGGCCCTCTCTTACTCTTCCAGTCTTGTTATACCTTATCACTACTCTGCAATCTGCTAACACTGGCCCCTTTACTGTTCTTCACACAAGACAATTACTCTTCTGACCATGGGCATTTTCACTGGCTGTCTCCCATACCTGCAATTCTTTCCTTCTTCATCTCCATTTCCCAAATTCCCCAGCTTTCTTCAAATCCCACATAAAATCCTACCTTCTACGAGAAGCCTCTCTCTGTCCCACCTTCCGTCAGTTAATTACCACGTCTGTCTAATATAGGTGTATATTTGTACATGGCTGTTTATGTGTTATCTCCCTTTTAGACTGGGGGCTCCTGGACAGTAAAGACTGTCTTTGGCCTTTCTTTGTGTCCCCAATGTCTTAGCACAGTGTCTGGCACACTGCAGATATTTAATAAATGCTTTTTTACTGAAAAAAAATTATCTAAAGAACAATCTTATGGAAGACGAATGAGACTTGTTCTGCTTGTCACCAAAGGGTAGAACACAGAGCAACAGGCAGAAATTCAAAAGAGGTAAATTTTAGCTTAATGTAAGAACAAACTTCCTGAGAACATGGTGATAGAAAAATGGAATACATTGCCTCTAGAGGTTTCCCCCCCTCATTTGCTGCCTTTAAGTAAAACCTAGATGACCATTTAGAGAGGCTATATTTTATACAGAGGCTGGACTAGGTGTCTTCCTCTAAGGTCTCTTACAACTCTGAAAACCTGTAATCATTTTACCCAAAGCAACTACTAAGTAATTTTTTATGATCTAAAATAGTTTTATTTAGTTTGTATTTAGTTTGCTCTCTTCTCCACAGGCATACTTTGAAATCTGTGTTTTTAAAGTCAAACATGAGCACAAAGATTTATTCCAAGAGGCAACTGATAGTTTCATCTTATCTAGTTCATAAGACATAAATATATCCTAGTATGGACTCAGGGCTCAGAGTTCAAGTCTCAGTAAGTGTCCAATTCTACTATAGCACTGGCATAGCCATCTCTCTACCCAGGGTTTTGCCTACAAATATATTCTAAATAAGATTTTTGTGGCATTTGAGATCTGTAATCAACAAACATTTATTATGTGTCAAACAAAACCAGTTGCTTCTCTCAAAAAGTTTACATTCTAATGAAGAGACAGCATATACTTATGTATATATGATTAGCAGTCAGCAGATAGTGGATGGAAGGTAACCTAAGAGAGGGAAGTTAATTCTAGTAGAGGGGGAAGGAAGGAGGCATCAGGAATGGCTTCCTTGAGAAGATGGAATTGAGCTGAATTCTACAAGGCAGGGGAGGAGGGACAGCCACTACAAAGGAATGGAGACAAGAGACAAAGTGTCACGTGTGAGTAACGTCAAGTACACCAGGAAGGCTCATCTACACACTCTACAGGGAGAGTATTGTGTAAAAAGATCGGAAAGGCAGGAAGGAAGGGGTGAGATTGCAAGGAGTTTTAAATTTAAGTTTAAATAAAATAAACTCCAGATGTGGAGTTTATTGAAGGGAGCAGTGATATGGTCAGGCCTATATTAATGGGAATATCACTGGGGCAGCTATGTGAAGGGTAGGTCTGAATGGGAAGAGATTGGAGTCTGGGAGTCCAACTAGAAAACTATTGCAATAGTCCAGTTAAAAGGTGATGAGGGCCTGAACTAGGTAAGCAGAAAGAAGGGGGATGTATAAAAGATATTATAGAAAAAGAAATAAAAAGATCTGGATGTGTGGGGTGGACAAGAGGGAGAACACAGGCATAGGTTCTATAACTCTATCTTAGAAATAAATTAATTTTAAACCTGGATCTTCCAGCAGTTGCTGTGTGACCATGAGCAAATTGCTTTTTCTTTAATCTGTCTACAAAGTGAAGACAATATACGTTGTCATCTTCTATTTCATAGAAAATCTTGGGGGAAACTAGTGGTGCAGTGAATAGAGCACCCCTTGTACTGGAGTCAGGAGGACCTGAGTTCAAATCCAGTCTCAGACATTTAACACTTACTAGCCATGTGATCTTGGGCAAGTCACTAAACCCCAACTGTCCTGCCTTCCCCCCTCCAAAAAAAAAAAAGGCGAAAAAAGAAAAAGAAAAAAGAAATGTCTTGGCAATGAACAAAATGTTCTGAACTGTTAGGAACTAGATTACAGTAAAAATCTAATATGTTTTTTTTTTGCATGTATCTTTAACTATTGTTCTATATGATCTTAGTGATAACCATGAATCATTCATAAGAAACTATCAGGCAAAATATATGCAGTAGTGTGCTAGAATCACAAATACTAAAGAAAGGAGATTACAAAGATGCCAAAAAAGTACTATTGGCACAAGGTTGTTTTAGCTGATCAAGTCTTCATCATACTATCAGAACAATACCTATCCATTTTGGCAATGAAGTAGAAACAGTTTATAAATTTTGCAATCTGAAAATTTCATTTGACTGTACTATAGTTTCCAGAAAATAGAAAACAGTTAAATAAGTATTTCTATAACATCTAGAACAGTCAACAGGATTGGTCTTTTAAAATGGAATAAGGAAACGTCCCTAAAGTATTCTAAAAATGGGTTTTGTTTTGTGACCAGAAATTTGTGGATTCTGTCTCTTAACTTGTGTCCTATGACTATATTTCTAAATTACTGATTACTGTTGTCTAGTTATGGTAAAATTAGCAAAGTTCTGAAAGACATGTTTGCTTACAAGGGGAAGTAAACATATGCCTTTGGACTTATTTCAAAACCTTTAACAACAATTCATCTAGTGACTTTTTTAAAAAAAGAAATCTTTGAAGCTATGAACCAATCCTGCTTTTCATTTATTCTTAATCACATATAGTCATTTCATTTTTAAATACTACTTTAATACTCTAAATATCCTCATGAATTCACAGAACTAAAGAACTCACCAAGTACTGCATAGCAATAGAACGTCGAAGAGGTCCAGGAGGGCCAATTAGAAAGACATCTTGCCCCAAAAGATCCTTCTGCATTATCCATCTTAGATGCTGAACCACAGTTTGTGCCAATGAGTCTGAAACTGTAGAGGAGAAAAAAAAAAGTCAAAATTAGATTCCCAACTAGTTACAACACCAAACTCAAACTTGTGAATTAGTTTCAAGAGAGGACATATTCCTGGTAGGTCATTAAATTTTGGTACACAGTTGAATTTTACTGAAACCAATGCTGGTTCAAGATTAAACTGTTAAACTTCTGATACAATAAAAGGTGGATTAATCAGACTCAAAGGAATCAAAGTAAATTTGAAAGCTCTTCTATGAGAACGTGATGACTAAATGATTAGTTGACTTTTGTCTAGTTTGTAAAAATAGTCTCATTACTTTATAACCACCTCTTAACAGGGCATCCATCCATTTTTCACATGCTCCATTTCACAGAACATATTTAAGCCATCCCCCGGTCTACTTCAGGCTTAAAAAAATCTCAAGAGAAAAACATTCTATCACTTTAGTTGATAATGGGATTAACATTCTCACAAGATTAGAAGGTTTTCTATACATAGGGTTTAAGTCTCCTTCAAAAAATATCCCTTCCAAACCTGCTGCTAAATCACACTTCTGTCTCATTTTCAGATTAATTAACCCTTGTTTCTTTGCCTTTGCTAAAAAAATTTAAATTAATCATTTTCTAAATGTGGTTGACCCCCAGAAGATTAGTAGAGGCCTAAAAGCCTTTCCCTAAGACAAGAAGAAAATTGGAACTTAGGAAAAGAGTGACATCAAAAGGTCCTTGCTTCCTGATTTCTTTGATGGCTTGCCCTAGAATTTATCTTGTCATTTTGTGCTACCCATTACCTCTCTAACACTCACCTCGGCAGGTTCCCCAGTGGATAATTCTCTATGGCTAAGGGAATATTAAATTAACCTTAATGGTCCTTCATTTTCCCTTTACTATTCAGCAGTCCCCAAGGAACCCCACATAGGAGTAACTAGCCTCCACTGAGATAATAAGCTTTAAAAACAATTAGCAGGTAAATTGCTTTTCTAGAACTCTGTTTTCCCAGATATAGGCTGTGGGTCATCCTATTTGCTCTATTTGAGAAGGCATGGTAAAGTAATATGATCTGTCACTGATACAAGTATTAAAATACCTTTCTCTGTGTGCTTATAATACGAGTACTTCCAATCATGTGTGAATTAAGCTAATGGAAAGAATATATACTCCAACATATCTGTGATCTCACTGGTGCAGGGGTAGAGGAAAAGCACCTCTGATTTTTGGATAACCTTGGAAAATTCATTTAATCTACTTAGGCCTCAATTCCTTTTTCCGTACAATGACAGCCTTAGACCAAATGGCCTTGACGTCCCTTCTAGCAAGATCTTTGTGGCTTCTGTGAACAGTGTGCAATATACCTACCCTTCCATGCCTGCTTATCCTGTCAGACTCCTGTGCATGTTTTCACATAGATTCTCAATAAAGGGACAACCCCACATAGGGGAGTCCTTTCTCCAAATCAGTATTACATATGATGGATATCAGTGAAGCACTCCAGCTGCCCATCTGTTATTCCTAGATCTCACTGGTCCACCTCTATTGGACATGCATTTCCTCACCAATACCTCCTACTACTCCATGCTTACTTATTGTTTGGAGTTGTAAATGTGTGCTAACCTAGCCCACGTTACCATTGCCCTCTAAGTCATGCTCAATTTTTATTTTTCAGAGATTGTGACATTTTAAAAAAGATTTGTAAATGTACATTATCAGAACATTTGTGTTAAGCAACAGGATCTTTATGCCAAGAAAAAACCTGGGATGCTTAAAAGTACCACACAATTTCCCAAATACAATTCAGCCAGCTCTCTTTCTCATATTCAATTTCAGTTTCATGTTTCTGCTTGAAAAGTCAGTCCCAGAAATATAGAATGATATGCTTGCTAATTCACTTCACTGGAATTACAACTACATGTCAAAGTCTGAGAGAAAGGCATAGTGTGTCCATGTGGCTTTTCTAGTATGAATTGTTTAGGTCAAGCTCTTCTGAGTAATCATGTATCTCATTGAGGAAGCCCAATAATATTCTAGGACTTGAAGCACTCACTATCTGGAAGACTTCATCATGTATAGCAGGGATTATTAAACTGAGTGTTAAGAAGGTTCAAAACTGAACTGATGATCTTTCCCCCTAAATCCTCACCACTCCAAACTTCCCAATTATTGTTGAGGGCATCCTTCCAGTCCCCTAGGTTTACAACCTAAGTGCCTTCCTTAACTCCTCACTATCTCACCCTGTCCCATATCCAATCTGCTGCCAAAGTATGTTGATTTCACCTTTGCAACATCTCTCAGATGTTCCCCCTTCTCTCCTCTCATATTGCCGCCATCCTGGTACAATTCCTCATCATGTCAAGTCTGCTGATGGGTGTGCCTGCCTCAAGTCTCTCTCCATACCCATCCACCCTCCATTCAGCCACTAAAGTGACTTGCCAAAAGTATAAGTGCAATCACATCAATCTCTTTCCCTTGCCTAACTCAATAAACTCCAGTGGTCTCTTATCACTTCCAGGTTCAAATATAAAATGCTCTGGCATTCCAACCCCTTCATATTCTAGCTCACGGTTGGAGAACCTGTGACCTCAAGGCTACACTCCTCCTTCATTTCCGGTCTTCTTATACCTCATTCCCCAAAATGGACTCTTTGATCCACTGACACTGGTATCCTGGCTGTTCCACAAACAAGATACATTCTACCTCTTGGCTCTAGGCATTTTCTCAGGTGCCACTCACACCTGGAATTCTTTCCCTCCTCTGCTCCACCTACTGGCTTGAGTGGTTTCCTTTATGTCCTAACTAAAATCCCATCTTTTATTGGAAGTCTTTCCCAATCCCTCTTAATTCAAGGGCTTTTCATTTGTAATTATTTTCTATTTTTCCTTTACTTAAGCTTTTTGTACACATTTGTTTGCTTTTTTCT
Source organism: Pseudochirops corinnae (assembly GCA_028646515.1). Classification (NCBI taxonomy): domain Eukaryota; kingdom Metazoa; phylum Chordata; class Mammalia; order Diprotodontia; family Pseudocheiridae; genus Pseudochirops; species Pseudochirops corinnae. Next base: position 3,315 of record JAQQSV010004790.1, on the reverse strand, counting down.
GTGTCCATTAAATTGTGAGCTCCATGAGGGTAGAGACTGTCTTTTACCTCTTTTTTTGTGTCCCTAATTTAGCAGTGACTAGTACATAGCAGATGCTTTAAAATATTTATTTACTGACTCAGGTCTATGAACTTAGATTTTTTTTTAACTTTTTTGTTATTTTGATAACTGTATTTCAATATAATTACTTTCCTTCAAAATCTTATGTATTTTATTTTATGCATTTAAAAAGATTATTCTTAGGAGAGGTTCAGAGTATTCAACAAACTACCAAAATAGTTGATGACTCAAAAAAGTTTAGAATACTTGATCTTAAGAGAAGAAAAAGAAATTGAAGGAATTAGAATAGGCAATCAGGAAACAAAACTATCACTCTTTGTAGAAGATAGGATGGTATACTTAGAGAATCCTAGGGAATGAACTAAAAAAAAATAAATGAAATAATTAACAACTCTAGAAAAATTGCAGGATATAATATAAACCCATCTAAATCATTGTAAAGGTAATGAAATCTGAAGTTCCCTTTGTATTGCTAAGTTGAGAAGTACTTAGCACCTAGTTTCAAATTAAGCCTCTATTAAAGAAATAGAAGGTATGAACCCCTGTTGCTGATGTGGCAGGGAGGGGGCTGAACAGGAAGGAGCAATACTATATATAAGGAAAAATCCCAGCTAGGAAAGTCAGAACTTCTTGGGATAAGCATCTGGAGGCAGGGTGGCTGCTGCTGCTAGACTGAAGACTGAACTGAGAACTGAGAATAATTGAGAAAAGAAATGAGAATTGAGAACTGAGACAGAATTTCCTGGAACAAGCCACAGGAAGGCTGGATAAATTGATCTTGATTTTTTTGAACAGAGCTTATGCTGTTGAAGACTTCTGAGGGCCAGCCAGAGCTACTAAGGAGCTGCTGAGGGCTTCTGAGGGCCAGCCTGGAGCTGACAGAGGAAGCATGACTGTGGGGTCGGTACTTTGGCTATTTGTGGCTTTGTTAAGCCTTGACTTCCCAGGAATAGAGACTGTGAAGGATTTAAGCTGGACTGGACACTGTGAGCTTCAGTGTGGAACAAGAACTGCATAGAGAGTTGGACAAGGAGCTGGGAGCTATCTGCCTTTGAACTCAGGTGACAGTTTGGTGAATTCAGGTAGGAGCTGGAACCATGAAAGGGGAACCAGGGAATCTGAAAGCCTACCTTGGGTCAAGATGAAAAGACCTCTCTGTGAATACTGAGTAGTGACTGATAAAATTGTAACTTACTTGTGACTGAGGGATGGATGGCCTGTGTATTTTCCACTACCCTTTGAGGGAGTACTGAGTAGTGACTGATATTGTAACTTAATTGCACCCCATGGGTGGAGAACTTTGACTGTTGTACTTTGTGTCTCTTAAAGAGGCCTTGCCTCCTTAAGGATGAAATGAGTTAAGGATTAAGGAGGCTTTCCTCCTTAAGACTGATTGAATTAAGGACTTAACTAAATGATTGTTTGGTTAAATGAATGCACTTTGTTTAAAAGAGAACCACTGAATTATTGAGTTACTAAGTGATTGACTAAATGATTGTACTTTGTTTAAACTATGTGACCACTTTGGTGAAAACTATGTGGCCATTTTAGTGACAAATTGTTCAGTTATGATGTCATTGTGAATGCTATATTTTGATTTTCTGTGAATGTTTTGCTCTGATTTGTTATTGAATAGAGAGCTCAGTATACTATGTAATCAGAACCTTGAATGCTGTTCACAGTAGCAGTCATCTGGAAAGCTGCTCCTGCGTGGCTTTATAGTCACCAGCATTTCTTTATATTACAAACCCAGCAGCAAGATACAGAAAAAGAAACTCCATTTAAAATTATATAATACAATACCAAGACAAACCCAGGAACTATATAAATAAAATTACAGAACAATTTTCTTTTTTTTAATTAACTGATTTATTTACTTTTAGTTTATAAGATTCAGTTCCACAATCTCTTGAGTTTCAAATTTTCTCCCCTCCCTCTTCACCCCCCCCCCCACCATGTCTGCATGCAATCAAGTATAGGATCTGCAAATACTTTCACATTGGACATTAGTCTGGTTGTGTAGAAGGGTTGTAACCAATGGAGTGAACAATGGGAAAGAAGAAACAAAGCCAAACATAGAAAAGAACAATAGCATGTAGATTCCTTCAGTCTCCATTTAAACTCTGTTCTTTCTAGATCTTTTTCTGAATGTAGACATCTCCTTCCATCTTGAGACTTATAGAGTTGTCTTATAACTGTGCGTTGTTGAGAAGAGTCCAGTTTATCAAAGCTGGTCGTCATACATCCGATGCGTCTGTGATTGTATACAAATTTCTCCTGGTTCTGCTCTTTTCACTTAGCATCAGTTTGTATTAGCCTCTCCAGGTAAATATGAAGTCCATCTCCTCTCCATTTCTTACAGACAAAACAATTTGCACACAAATAAAGTCAGATCTAAACAACTGAAAAAATATCAATTGCTCATGGGTAGGCTGAGTCAGTATAATAAAAGTAGAAATTCTACCTAAATTAATTAACTTATTCAGTGTCATACTAATTAAACTGCCAAAAATTATTTTATAGAGCCAGAAAAAATAATAATAAAATTCATCTGGAAGAACCAAGGGTCAAGAATATCAAGGAAAAAAAAGTGAAGAAAAAAAGTGAAAAGATCTAAAACTATATTATAAAGCAGAAATCATCAAAACTATCTGGTATTGGGGGCAGAGCCAAGATGGTGGCATAGCAGCAATATATCGCAGCTCTCACATAGCCACCCCAAAATACCCATGGAATAGGACTCTGGACCAATCCTAGAACTTCAAAAGCACACAAAGATACTTCCCACTAAAGTCAGCTCGGCTACGAGGAACCATATCAGCACTGCGAACCGAAGCCAGCCTGGCCTGAAGCCGTGGCTGTGCCCCGGGGGCGGACGGGCGGGAGGTGCAGAGAAAGCTCTCAGGTGAGGGATTAACACCAGCTGAGCGAGGGGGGATTGTGAAAGAGGGAGATAAGCGTCCCGCGAAAGGTCTCCAGAGTGGAGAAGCAAAAGGCAGAGGTTTTGCACCCGCCTCCGCGTTGTAGCTTCCCGCCCTCGGCCTGCAAAAAGCAGGGGGACTGAGCGATTGTTTTCAGAGCAGTGCTCTCGCGTTGAGTGGCCTGGATCCGGATTGTCATCTTGGGCCTCGGTCTTGGAGTCTTCATTATCCAGTCAGCTGGAAGTCTACGGCAGCCGGGAGGACCCCAGCGATTTGGGACAGAGCTTTCCCTTCTGGAAGCAGAGCCCCATAGAGATTTTTTATAAAATTCATG
>JAQQSV010004789.1:0-12500 GCA_028646515.1 Pseudochirops corinnae | reverse complement strand
CTGGGTACACTACTGAAAGAGGAGAAAAAAACTCAGGAAAAAATCTCAGTCAACAAGCATTTATTTATTAAGCTTTGCTAAGTGTTGGAAAGAAAGAACAAGATCCCTACATGCAAGGACTCATTCAAATGGGGAAGGAAACATACCAAGGACTGTGTTCAGATATGTATGGTATAAATGAGGGGCAATCTGGGGCAGTTATGGGGTAGAGCTGGGAAAGGCCTACTGCAGAAGGTAGGATTTGAAGGAAAACAGGATATACTTCTTTCAAGGGGTTTTGGAGGGAGGGGAGGAATGAGTGCAATTCTATCATCTCCTGGGATCCTTCAAAATTTGGAGGTTCCCCCTCATTTCCTTTTGCCTCCCCAAAGCCCCCATTACCATGCTTAGACTCCTTCTGGTCTCTGTAACTTCTGAAAAACTTTTATCAGACTCCAGAATACTACCCAAGGATGGGAAGAGCCTTTAGTCCCTGCTAAATGCCCTCCCTATCCATCCCTTACCCAAAGATCTATTCCCCACTCCCCTTTAAGGTCACCGAAAAAGAAAAGTCTCTGTTTCTCCCTGTCTCCATCTCATAGAATCAGATTCTCTGTTAATAGGAACATCAGAAGGCATCTAGTACAAACTGTACCTGAAAAAGCAATCTCCTGTACAACACAATGAACAAATGGGCATCTAACTTGAGATTAGTGGTGGATAGGGAGGGCATATAAGAGGAATGAGGAGACCCCCTACTCAAGAAATCTCCAGTATGAGGGAAAGTATAAGAAGATTGGGGGGAGACAGAGACAGGAAAAAGGACACAGATGAGAGAAATCTAATCAGGAAGAGAGACAAGAGGGGAAACAGAAATAGGTGTTTAGTTGAAGGTGACTTAGGGAGGAAAAAGAAAAGGATGGATTTCTTTTGCTTCTGAAGGATCCCAGGAAATGATAGAACTACACCTTCCTACCCTCCTCCCTCTCCCCCAAGAATCCCCTTGACAGGCTCTATTCCCAACTTTGCCACTGACTCCCTGTTTAACTCTGGGCAATCCATATCTCTTCTGTTTCCTCTTCTGTTAAGATAAGTGTACTAACTCTCCCTGAATCTTTCACAGGTTTGTTGTGAAAGTCAGTTGGCAAAAGATTCTAATAGACTGGTTCAAGGCTATTCTCTCTACCTATAGCTCCAACGCCCTATTCTTTGTCCCTATAACATCGCTATTATGCCTGCTTCTCCCACCCCCATCCTTAATACAAGCTAAGGTCTGAATGACTAAGTACATCTGAGAGTGAGAATTTTACCAAAGAGATGTGCATTTTAAGAAAAATCCAAGCCTTCAGCTTGTCTTTGATTCTTCCCCCCCTTAGATCCCTCCAGATTCATATTTCTAAAGCTCAGCTCTTATCACATACTTTCTGGGCTCAGAAACCTTCCTTGATTTATAGGACAAAGTCCAAATTCCCGATCCCAGCATTTTAGACCTTTCACAATTCATCCCCAAACTTGCTCTCTACCCTGTGATCTTAAGATAATGCTAAATCTTGAGTCTCAAACAAGTTCCTATTTGGATCTCACATATAGACCTGCTAGAAAACTGAGACCTGACCAAGTGTTATATTGTAAATTGTGTCTCTGGTGGACAACATTATCATATTCTCCTTGCGTCTGGGGTCACACACAAGTTCCTACCCTATAATTGTATGTTTTGTCTCTCATCTGGGTGACTACAGCAGCATAGTATGTTTGGGCCCACATAGATGCCTGTTATGGGAATCTGAAGATCTTCCCTGCCGTTAGGCTCTTTGATAGGCTTAAGTGATTCTGAGAACCTGCCCCCAATTTGAAAATATACTCTGCCCCCTAACAGGCTGAATGTGGTCACATGGAACCTGTGGCAGGAGGCTTGTTTTTCAGGAATGCCCACTCCTTATTACTTTGTGATTGGGCAGTGGGTCAAGAGGGCCAGGAGAAGGCTTTATATATCTTGATGTGAGTTTTTGCTTTGGAAAGAGTTATGTGATTTGGCCAGACAAGAGTCTGGGCAGCCTTTGAGCCCCCCCGCTTTGAACCTAGATGTTGGTGCTTTCCTCTCTGGTAACTGACTAGGTATGGATGTAATGGTCAGATGGCTGGAAGCCCTTTCTGTTGGTCTGTTTCTTTGTCTGCTTGTAACTTGTTTGTATTCTGTTTGTATTCTCGGAAGTTCAGGGGTGCTGACTTTTTCCCCTGAACTAGGTAAATGATATATTTGATTGATTAAAGTAAGATTCTTAACCCATTTTGAGTTTCTTTCCTTTAGAAAAGCAGATCTATGGTGGCTAGGTGGTGCAGTGAATAGAGCACCAGCCCTGGACTCAGGAGTACCTGAGTTCAAATCCGGCCTCAGACACTTAACACATACATGCACAAAAAACTAGCCGTGTGACCTTGGGCAAGTCACTTAACCCCAAATTGCTCTACCTTCCCACTTCCAAAAAGCAAAAATGAATAAATTTAAAAAAAAAAAGCAGATCTAAGAACCTGTGCTAGCAGCCATCCTGGATATGCTAGGGTGCTTGCTGATACAATGCCCTCAACAGAAATAGAGAAGTTTAGCAGAGGAGTAAGTTTGGGGAGGGAAAGGTAATGGGCTCTATTTCAGACATGTTGACTTTCAGTTTTCCACTTATCAAATGAAGGAGATGTAAAGTCTCCAAGACTGTGACTCAGCTTCCCTCTCTGCTCCCAGTGCCCCCTTTCCCCATTGGCCAGTTCTTTTCAGAACCCCTATTTTGAGAAAGGGCCCATCCTTAGTTCCCGAGACTTCACCACCATGCCCCTATTTATTGGGTACCTTCCCACTTCACCACCCCTCTATTTTTCTTCCCCCTTTTATGAATTGCCCTCCCCACCTAGAACAGAAACTCCTTGAGGTCAGGGAGGGAATTTCATTTTGCTTGTATTAACATAGTGCTTGGCATATAGTAAGTGCTTAAGAAATGTGTATTGGTTTGATTGACAGACCAACCAGGATAAATGCAAGGCCTCAAGCTCAGGATATACAAGAATTAGTTGAAAGAGTTGGGTGTTTACTCTGAAGACTTGGGGAGGACATTTTAACTGGCTTCCCTGGTATCTGAAGTATACTCCTCTGGAACAGAGATTAATTAGATTCCTTTAGTTTATTCCCAAAGGAAAGAAAGTTTATTCCCAAAGGAGTAATGGAGGGGAAAGTTGAAAAAAAGGTTAATTTAGGTCTGATATAAGGGGAAACTTCCTAACAATTAGAGCTATCCAAAAGTGTGATTGACTGCTTCGGGAGGTAGTGAGTTCCCCAGCTGAGTCAAAAAGCACAAAGATCTCATCAGGAATACAGGAGAGGGGGTTCCCAGGTATGCATGGAGCTAGACAACCCAAGGAGCCTTCCAGTTCTGGGCTCCCACCCGCTGAGACATGGTCTTTGGCCACTGGGATCCCAAGAGTCTAACGTGACATTTCTGTGATTTTCACATGCTCTGTGTCGATGACTGTCTAATGACTCCCAGGGACCTGAGTATAAGAATTTTTTATTCTATATCATCTTCATCATCTCTTTTTTCCCAGTGTTTTCCTTTGACATCTTATTCCTCCTCTTCATCATCATCTGTTTCATCATCTTCATCATCATCTGTTTCATCCTCATCACTTTCACCCTCCTCACTTTCATCTTTGTCATCATTTTCATCACTTCCTTTTGAAAAGTAAATGGATTTTATGAAACAAAAATATCCTTCTCTGGGCCCAGGCAGGAGGATTGACCCCGTCATAGAAGGGGCACTCAGGGATCACTTTTCAGATGCTATGTGGAGTCTCAAAAAGAGAAGACTGGTCTGAGTTCACATAGACAGCAAAGATAGATTCAGAACAGGACTTGCCACCTAGGCTCGGAGCCCAGGGCTCCTTCCACCACATCACACTGCCTTAAGAGCAATCTGCCCCCCAACCACCGGATGTAAGCCTGACTCCAGACTCCCAGGATTCCCTGACCCAGATCCACATCAGATCACTAACTAGCAACAAGATTTAATTGTATAAGAATGGCAGCTTTCATGATATAAGAAGAACTGTGCACCAGAAGTAAAGAAACTTAGGTGAGAGGTGGTTTCAGAAGTGGGATTTGAATCTGGGGCTTCATGACTCCAGTTCAGAACTCCATCTGCTACATCATATCTTCTGATTCGTAACCTATAAACATGTGAGGAATGGATTTTTTATTTGAACCTCAGCATAAAGGAGTAAGGGATGCTAGGTGGCACCATAGTGTACAGATATTATGAGTTATTGGTGGTACAATGGACAGAGACCTGGCATCAGGAAGACCAGAGTTCAAATTTGGCCACAAACATTTATAGCAGATGTGTGAACCTGGGCAAGTCATTTAACCCTGTTTACCTCAATTTCTTCCTCTGTAAAATGAATTGGAAAAGGAAATTTTGGTCAAGGACATGGGGTCATGAAGAGTCAAGATCCAACTGAAAAACAACAAATAATAAGAAGGGAGTAAACAGAGCACTAAACTTGGAGACAGAAGATATGAGTTCAAGTCCCAGCTATGAGACTTACTACTACTACTATTACTCTACTAAGCCTATCTGTCCCCATCTGTAAAATGGGCCTAATAATCCACTAACTCCGCTGCATCTCAGTCTCAGAGCTGGAAAGGACCTCCCCACCCACACTTAAATAGAAAGACTCTTTGCCATAATATGCCCCAACAAAAGGTTATCTAGTCTCTACTGAGTCAGGTAGTGCAGGGGATAGAACTTTGGGCCTGGAGTCAGGAAGAGCTGAGTTCAAATCTGACTTTAGACACTTACTAGTTGTGTCTAACTGCCTCAGTTTCCTCATCTGTGAGATGAGGTATAATGATAGCACCTTCTTCCCAGTAATATCCCAGTAATATCAATGAATTATCATCTTCCCTGAATCCTAAAGCCCCTTGAAATGTGACTAGCAAACTTTTCCTGAAGTATATCTTGATATTACTAAGAGCAAAATAAAAAGACAGAAACAGGGCGGCTAGGGGGTGTAGTGAATAGAGCACCAGCCCTGGAGTCAGGAGGACCTGAGTTCAAATGTGGCCTCAGACACTTAACACTTACTAGCTGTGTGACCTCAGGCAAGTCACTTAACCCAAAATGTCCTGCCTTCTCTCGTCCAAAAAGACAAAAAAAAGACAGAAACATAGAGCTTCCACAGAGGCAGATAGGTCAAGGATGAACTCCCCCACTCCGCCTTTTTCTATATAATGAGATACTGAGGTTTAAAAGATTTAACTTTGGAGAACCCCCATAAATCACCTAAAATCCACAGAGTTGGTTTCACACAGCATACTCAATTCAGGGAACCATGGGGCAAGAGAGAGTTGTGCAGGCTGAAAGAAGTCTCTCAGTTGGACCCAGGTTTTTCATGCTAACCCCTCCGAAAAAATAGTTAGCACAGGCTGGCTGCATCAGGTCTCCAATACTGGTGATCTGATGCTTACTATCTTCCCTGCTCACTGGGAAAGTTTACAGTGGACAGAAACACTGTGAAATTCTGCAGCTAAAGTCGTCATTGTTCTGGGCTTTGCATATGACCTTGTCCTGCCCCTGTGTGCCTGTAGCATCCCTTTCTCAACTGGACCCTTAAAGGAGTCTTTGTGTCTCTATGTTGATCAGAACCTTATCCAGGAGGAGATCTAGTTTGTTTTGTGTTTCCAGAAGAGCAGGCACCCCTGGAGGAGGAAGGGGAGATGTTTTTGGTTTGTCTAAGCCTAAGGAGGAATGAGGACTAGCCTGAATGGCTACTGTGGCAAAGGGGCACTGCCAGCTGGTAAAAACTGACCCGTCAGGCTAGGATCTTGTCTGAAGGTGCGACTGTAAGGCTCCCCTATCTCCATCATCAAAGGGTGGCCCCCATTGAAGAAGACAGGTGGTTCCTTTCCATGGAGCCATCATGGGGAAACGTTAACGGGAGAACATTAATTCCCAGCCTAACTCACCCTGTTGGATTTTCTTAAGGAGCATGTTGGCCACATCTTGTTGGTGAATGGCTTTTAGAACCTTCAAAGTAACTTCCAGGGCATACTTTTCTCCATAATACCTGACCAGCATTTGAGCAAGATCATCGCAGTGGGCAGGTTCCAATTTCCCCCAAGGAATGGGCTTATAACATTTCTTTAGTGCAATGTGGTATAGTTTCTTCTTAAACTTCCTCAGCTCATGTTCTACAAGCTCATCAAGAGAACTGGTCAGATGCTGGTCCATAGCCACTGGTACACACACTTAACCTGGAAGAAGAAGAAAGAGGTGACCTGGCAAATAGAAGAGAGGAGGAAACAAGGAATTGACAGAATAACAATAACAACCAGATGATGGTGGTGGTGGTGGTGGTGGTGGTGGTGGTGGGTGTGGTGGGTTTGGTGGGTGTGGTGGTGGCGATTGCACCTTTCATAGTATTTTAGGGTTTGAAGAACACTTCTCTCCATCCAAATGACACTGTGAGGTAGATAAGGCAAGAATGGCCCCTTAGTCCCCTTTTATGTAATGGGAAACTGAGGTTTAGAGGGGAATGGTTCATCCAACACCATACGGTAAATTAATGCCAGAACAAGGATTAGAACTCAGCTCTCCTGACTCTGGCGCATGAGAGAGGTAGGCAAGTGTAATGACAAGGGCCCTGGATTTGGAGTCAAAGAAGCCAGGACGAAATCCTGACTTGGTGACCTTGAACAAGTCACTCAGGTTCCTCTTGTTGCCTCCTCCTCTGGAAATTGAATTTTACCTCAATGATCTCTAAGACCCATTTACAGCCATGAGGCCCTTAGACTCTGTGACTTCAAGGCCAGAATTCTTTGCTGTACGAGGCTGGTTTGCTGACTTGATGGTTCTTCCTGAAGGACAAAGCCATTGACAAAGTCCGTCTCCCTAATAGTCACAGCGAGCTAGCCTTTGTACACAGCACGTTACATATGTTACCTCATGCGATCCCCAGAATGACCCCATGAAGTAGGTGCTGTTATTTATATCCAATTTACAGCCAGGAAAACTAAGTCAAGAGGAGGTCTAGGTGACTTTGCTGTCTCAGGCCGGTCTTCCTGACTCTGGGCCCAAGCATTTCATCCACTGTGCCGTCTAGTTTCCTTACACAGGACACTTAATTTGGAGTCAGGAGACCTGGGTATCTGATCTTCCGTTTCTTCATTTGTAAAATGAGAGGGTCGGAGAGTCAGACAGGACCCTTCTACCTCTAAATTCATCTTCCTGTCATTCTTCATGTAGCCCATTGTACACCCCCATTCCCAGTGACTGACTGGAGTACACATAGGAAGGGATTTGCTCTGTGATGTTTGGATTCAGTCAAAAGGCCACCCTTGGGGACATAGAGGGCCACATGTGGCCTCAAAGGCACAGGCTCCCCATCCCTGAGCTAGGTCCAGATTAATGCAAATGATGTGGTTGGTTACATGTATTCAAATTCACACTATTTGAAATTATAATTATATAAAATACAGTCATTGGTTCTGGCCCAAGGAACTCCAGATAAAGGAAAGAGAAAAGGAAATAAGAATTAATATTAATCACCTAGTATATGCCAGAAATTGTACTAATGCTTTACAAGTATCATCTCATTTTAGCCACACAAGAACCCTGTGAAGTAGGTGCGATTATTATCCCCATTTTGGAGCTGAGGAAACCGAGGCAGACAAGCTGTTAAATGTCTTGTCCAGGGTCACACAGCTTCATACATTGGTTTGAATTCAGGTCTTCGCTATCCACTACGCCACCCAGCTGTCCCTAGGTGAGAGGACTAAAACCGATTTTGTATAGCGAATGATGGGAGACAAGGTGAGGACATCTGAGGAGCAGAAAGATAGATGTGGACCAGGGAACAGAAAAGTTACTTGGTAGGTAATGGGGAAGGAGTGTGACTGTTTCTGCTGTCTAGGAATTTGAATTCAGGGACTCTAAGAGGTCTACCAGCTACAGGATGGTCTGTTTTCTTGCCCTTTCCACTAAAAATGACAACTAAATCCCAAGATTTCTCTGTGCAAAGTTTGTGTAGCCCCACAGAATGTAAGCTCCCTGATGGGCAAGGATTGTTTCATTTTTGTCTTTGTATGCTCAGCTCCCAGCACAGTGGCTTCTTCAAACATACAAGGAGCTTGCTAAATGCTTGTATAATTGAACCAAACTGAATTTAGAGCAAGAGCTTGGACTGGTCAAAGCAGAATGTGTTTGTGGTTACTGTCTCTGCTACAGCCAAGCTCCTTCTTCCCAATCTTGCCCCAGATGACCAGGAAGGAGCCATTTAGACCAATTTGCTCATTTTACAGGTAAGGAAACCGAGGCCCAGAGAGGAGTGGCTTGCCCAAGGCTACATAGGTAGTAAAGAGCAGAGCCACCATCTGAACCATCTTATGATTCCTAATCTAGTGGTTTGTATTATCAACATCTAGGAAAATGTTAGAGGCAGCCTTGGTCCAACCAGTCAGTGAACTAGCTTTTACTAAGCACTTACTACGTGCCAGGAACCATGCTAAGCATTGAGCACACAAAGAAAGAGGAAAGTGTGATCCTTGCCTTCTGTGGGGAATAGAATGTGCAAATAGTTACGTAACTGGAAAGTCATCTCAGAGGGAGGACATTGGCAGTGTTGGGGGTGGGGGACACACAAGACAAGCTTCCACAGAAGAATGGCTTTGAGCTCAGTCTTGAAAGAAGCCAGAAGGAAGAGATGAGAAGAAGAGCACTCCAGGTGTGGGGACAGCCAGCTCAAAGTGATGCAGTTGGGAGATGGGGGTGCCCTGTACGAGGAGCAAGCCCAGTGTCACTGGATCCACAAAGATGGGGCATCTCTATCAATTGCCCTGAGCAAGAGGGTAGTTGGGAAGGTGGGCCTGATGACAAGAGGACTGGGGTGGTAAGGACAGATGATAAAGGTCTGTGTCAAAGTCCTGGTCCTGATCCAGGCCTGAAGGTGGGAACAAAAGGTTGAGTGTTCCAGCCCTAAGGGCCTATGGAAGATTGATGGGTCTTTGATCTACTTACTCTCCAATCATCAGCAAGGACAGCTTTACTCCAGAGTTGGTTGGGGGAGTATCAGAGAGGATAGTGGGGAGGGGGGAGCTTGGCTCAGATATAATAATTGAATCCCAGAGGAGATAATGAGGTCACTGAGAGGGAGGGGTAAACAAAGCAGAGGGACCAGGCAGAGCTGAAGTCATAGAGGAAGCTGCTTCCAGCCTTCATGGGTTGCCAGTCAACAGGGGTTGGGCCAGTTGGACAGTTCACAACATCACAGGACATAACCAGGCTTAGCTACCTTGACTTGAGAAGTCATGGCTGTTTCCCCACCCAGAAAAGAGGCCATTAGCATAAAAACATGCTCCCATCTCCTCTTATTGGGATGACCCTTAAGGACTTCTGATCACATCCCTCCCCGATTCAATAAGCTCCATTGGCTCCCTAGTACCTCCAGGATCAAATGTAAAATGCTTTGGTTTTTCAAGCCCTTTATAACCTGGCCTCGTTTTGCCTTTGAAGTCTTCACACACTTTATATTCCTCTCTTTGACCTTTGTGACTCAGTGACAATGAGCCTCCTTGCTATCTCTCATATGGGAGAACCAATATCTTGACTTTGTGCCTCTTTGCTAGTTGTCCCACATGCCTAGGATATTGTGTCTCCTGGCCTCCACCTCCTGGCTTCCTCCAAGTCTTAGCTAAAATCCTACCTTCTGCAAGAGAATTTTCCTGGCCTCCCCAAGCCCCCACCCATTCCCTTTGAGACTCCCTTCCATTTATACTGTAGATTTTACTATAGATAGCTATGAGTATGTTACCTCTCCAATCAGAATTTGAATCCCTTGAGAGCAGGGACAATATTTTTGCCTCTCTGTATGCCCAGAGCTTAGCACCAGGGCTGGCACTTAATGTTTATTGACTGAAACACCAACTTGGTGCTCAGTGCCAGCAGCAGCATCTCAATTTCACATCCTGCACCTGTGTTTTGTTTACACAACAGTCCACCCCACCACCACTACCACTTATACCACAGCAAAGAGGTCAGCAGAGGACACAAAACGAGCTGTCAACCCCATGGATTTTGAGACAGAAACCTTGGCTCTGTCAGGAGCCCCTTAAGCCCAGATAGAAATGGGGAGCCCAGGGAAATGACAGGCTCCTCAGCTCCCACAGGTTCAATTATCATCTCTCTGCAGATGATTCTCCAAATAATTTATCCATCCCTAAACTCTCTCCTGAGCTCCAATCTCACACCCACAATTGCCTTTTGGATATCTTGAACTAAATGTCCCATAGGCATCTCAGCCTCATTGTGTCCAAAATAGATCTCTTCCCTTAAACCCTCTCCTCATCAGAACATCCCTGCTATTGTTGAAGGCATCATCATCATCCTCTCAGATACCCAGGCTCCCCACCTCAGTGCAATCCTCAACTCCTCTCTCACATTCCCCACACATATCCAATCTGTTGCCAAGTTTTCTCTTTTCTGCCTCCTCATATGAGCCCTCTTCTCTCCATTCATACAGCCTGCACCTTGGCACAGGCCTCATGACCTCAATGGACTATTGAGACAGTCTTCTGGTTGACCTCCCTGCCTTCACTCCATTCCATTGTCCACTCAGCTACCAAAGTCATTTTTCTAATTCTTAGGCATGACCATGTCACACCCCTACTCAAACTCCAATGGTTCGCCAAACATCTAGGACCAAATAGAAAATCCTTTGACTTTTAAAACCTTTCACAACTTGGTGTCTCCCTACCTTTCCAGTCTTCTTACACTCCCCTCCATGGACTCTGCCATCCAGTGACAGTGGCCTCCATAATGTTCCTCACATGCCTCATGCCATCTCCTTGCTTTTCTACTGACCTGGATAACTTTAAGACTCGTCTCAAATCCCTCTTTCTGCAAGAAGCCTTTCCTGATGGCCCTTAATATCAGTGACTTCCCCTTGTGGATTCTCTCCAATTTATCCTGTATATAACTGGTTTGCACATCATTGTTGATAAGCTGTCTCCTTCAGACTGTAAGCTCCCTGAGGGCAAAGCCTATCTTATGCCTTTCATTCTATCCCTAGCATTTAACATAGTGCCTGACACGTAAGAGACATTTAATAAATGGGTGTTGACCATTTTCTCTTATCAGTAACAAATCCTTGACAATTCTAAGGTCCCCTGAAGATCCAAGAGTCTAAGTTCTAAGCTGTGTGTTGCTATGATACAAAGACAGTGTAGTTTATAGACTCTGAGTCCCTGATATAAATTCCTCATCTTTCTCAAAAGACTAAGGACCGACCCTCATCATTCTAGGGGTCGATAAGCCAAGAGCTCTAGACATAGAATTAGTTTGAATGGAACAGAGATAGCATTAAAGCAAATGATAATAAAATAAGACTGGAAAGGTAGAGGGATTATCCACACTGTGGATAATCTTAAATGGCAGGATGAGCTCACTTTTGTCTTAGGGGCATTGAAGACTTTTTAGTAGGAGTAACACAGTCAAATTTGTTTTGTGGATATCACTATGCCAGCTGTGGTGAGGAAAATATCCTGGGAGAATTCCACAGAGTTGTCTTGTACTGGTCCCCATGGTCTGGCTGCTGTGGGGACCAGGGCTGATAACAGATGAGGACAGAGGGTGGGCAGTGTTCCAGTATTCAGCCGGCCCTATGTGACGTAAGAGTCAGGAGAAAGGGGGTGGCTAGGTGGTGCAGTGAATAGAGCACTGGTCCTGGAATCAGGAGGACCTGAGTTCAAATCAGGCCTCAGACACTTAACACTTACTAGCTGTGTGACCTTGGGAAAGTCACTTAACCCCAATTGTCTTCCAAAAAGCAAAAAAAAAAAAAAGTCAGGAAAAAAGGGGAACAAAGGCCTTTTTCCCTTTTCACAGTGTAGCAAGCCAACACCAGGAACCCATCAGGTTTGCAAACTGGAAAAAAAAAACCAGAAGTGGGAGGCAGTTTCAGCAAATAAACAAAGATTCATGGTGAGATCTGAGAGGGGCCTAGTGAAAAACAAGGTCTAGGCATCAGGACATGAGTTCAGGGCCAGGAGACTGTAATGCCATGCACCAGCAGATTCCCAAAGGAGTGCTACTGTGAACAGCTTTTAGAGTTCAGATTACAAAATATAGTGAACACTCTGTTTATTCCATTACAAATCAAGACAAACATTCAAAATATATATCACAATATAATTTTCACAACATTACATCTTATCACAGAAAATGACCACACAGTTTTCACTACAGTGGCCACAATATTTAGAACAAGGCTTATCACAGAAAATGGCCACACAGTTTTCACTACAGGCCACAGTAATCAGAACAAGGAACAATAGAATACTCAAACTTCCTCTCATGGGGCAACTCAATCATTAGTCATTCAGTCAATTCACAATAGAATACTTAAACTTCCACTCATGGGACAACTCAATCATTAGTCATTCAATCAATTCACAATAGAATACTTAAACTTCCACTCAAGGG
>JAQQSV010004788.1:0-14731 GCA_028646515.1 Pseudochirops corinnae | reverse complement strand
AAGGATCTTATCTAGGGACCACCCTGTCCTGTCCCACTCACCAAACAGGGCCCCCACTTTGCCCAGAACATGACCCTAGCCTGTTCTGGGGAATTCCAGTCCCCTTTACCCCATGACCCTCCACCCTGCTCTGGAAAGCTGACTACAGCTCTACACCCTGTGTCCTCTACCCTGTTTTAGGAGTGACCTCCATGTCATAGGAAGGTTGCACCCTTGGACCCTTGTGCCATAGTCCCAAATTAGCCCTAAGCTACAGATCTAACCAATGGCTGTTCGTTGGTTCTGTACATCATGGCTTCTGCTAGCTCCCCTCCCTGATTGTGGTTTTTGTGGTTTTAGCCTTTATAATTAAGTCTGTACCCCCAAAGGATTACTACCCCATTTGACTTTACCTCTGGGTAGTCATGTGCTTATTCAATAAATCCACAATCTAAATTTTACCTTGAACCCAGGTCTTGCCTTGCTATTATTTTCTGCACAATACCTGAAATGATCTTGCTCCTCAGCTCTTACCCACTGACCTGGTTTTCTTTATGTCTTAGTAGGCTATCCTACTAAGGAAAAATTCTCTTCTGAATCCCCAAAATGCTAGCATAACCCTAATGCCTTAAAACCCTGATGATAGAATTAGTAGATGTTTTTCCCTAATAGTCTGCTATTCCAGTAGTTAATTTAAATATCATTACCATTTGTAAAAATCCTGCTCTACTACCTTTCTAGAAATCATCTATATTACAAAGCATAATGATTTACTTTTTGCCATAGTTTATTCTCCTAAGATTTTTGAATTCTTTGGATTTTTTCTAAATCTAAAAATAATCCTTTGGTGCTATAATTTGCTGAAATATTTTTCATCAACTGAGTTATCACATCAGTTGTTCTAAATTTAAAATGTCAGATTATGTGGGACACAACACACTTTACCTATTTAGGAAAGTGTAATTAATTTGGACACTGCCACATTGAAATGTTGACTCACCTTTCTTTTTTAGATACTAAATGAAATTGATAAAATAGCATCCATTTTTAGTGAGCAAAAAATAAACTTTGAAATATTTGTTCAAAGTGACAGTAGCTATAGTCAAATGACAGGAAATATTTTTTCATCATGGTTGGAGTACAGTGAGGATTGAATGCTCTCATCAAGCATGAATGTGAATACTTTATTTCTGAAAAAACAAAATGAACTCTGAAAATTCAGTATTGATCAATGTCAAGTCCCTTGCAATGTAAGGCTATTATTATTCAGCATACTCAGGAGTATCTTCATAAAGACTGTTATGTTGAGTTGGCAGAACTTTCTGCCACTTTGAAACAAAAACTCTACAAAAGTCAGGACCCCATGTAGTAAAGAGATTTTTCATAGTAAAGTTTTATATTTCCTTCTGAATCTGATCTCTATGAAGGTTCCAATTCCCTGCTGTCTTCTTAGAGGGAGTGAATTTGCTGTTTCTACAGTTTTAAATAGTAGACAGAGGTAGTTTTTAATTTTCAAAATTAAGATAATTATATCATTGCAAAACAACATTTCTACCTCATTTTATCCTATCAGGTGCAGTTATTCTGACTTACAGAGAGACATTTTAATGGACAAAAAGGAAAGCCTCACCCCAGGAATAAATATGGCCCCTGCCATATTTATTCTCTATTTTCTCTTTTTATATTGTCTGGCCCTTTTTTTCCTCTCTGTTCCCTCCAATAATTTTGAGGGAGAAAATGGTGGACTAATTGTCAATTAGTATCATGAGTTGTTGTTTAAAAACATCATGAGAAATGCTGAAAAGATATGGACATTTTTGAATAAATTCCTTTGGCTGAAAGTAAATGGAAGTGATAACTATTGTTCTTTTAAAATTTTCTGAGGTTATTCTACAAGATTGCCTAGATTTGGGGGTGGTGATTAAGCTTTGGGCTTCAGAGTTGCCAGGATTCATCTAGAATGGAAATAAAACCAATCAATTTTCATCTCTCATTTCAGTGGTAAAATACATGTAGGAGAAAAAGGGAGGGAATTATTTTACTAAATGGAATATATTGAAAAAGAAAAATTACTCACTAAAAGGTCAGTTTCACTAACCATTGCTGATGTTTTAGTATTGCTTTAAACATTTTTTCTAACAAGTGCAATCCAATTTAAATTCAGTATCCTGATGTCAACAATGAGCATTCATTTGTTAGGAAGCTGTCCAGACTGATGTGCTAGATGTAGGGGACATGTAAGGATTAAACAAAAATGTTCTTTACTTTCCTGGAGCTGTCAGTTTAGTAGACAGACCAGACAATTAGTTCTAATACACTGAATATAAAGGTGAGTGTGTTAGAAATAATGAAATAAGGTATTATTTAAGATCTGGAGGAAAGGTAGTTTCCAAGGAAAAGATTCTCTTAAATTCTATCTCATCTTCATCTCATACAGAGTTGTTATTGAACAAATAACCCTACAGATGTTGGCTTTTGAAGATGAAAATCACTTCAGGAAGTTTGGTTAGTCTTCTGGGATCATAGGATTTAGAACTTCAAGTTAACCTTAGTGATTGCACAGAATAAGAAACTGAGGTCAAAGAGGTTGAATGATTTTCCCAAAAGTTATACAAGCAAAAAGTAACAGAGCTAGGATTTAAACCTGTATTGTTTCATTATGATGTAATTGTCAAGACTTAAATACTTAAGGTATTTAAATACTTCAATCAGTCAAAACCTATGAAGATTTACTGCGCACCAAGCATTGTGCTAAATGCTGGGGATACAGAGAAACATAAAAATTGCCCCTGCCCTCAAGGAATACACGTTCTAATGAAGCAGATAAGAAATAGATGACTAGACACATAGACCATCTATACGTTATAAGTACTTCTAAAAAGAAGTCTGTACTTAAGTAAGAGAGAAAGCAAATTCAATTGTGTGATGAGGTCAGAAGGCAAATTACAAACAGTTGAGGAGTAGGAGAAGTAGAGGTGATGAGTATAGAAACTTTTTTAAGTAAGAGTGTTGAATGAGAAAGAATAAATTTAGGATAACAAGTTGAAAGGATGCTGGATTCTAATAAAGATCTTTTTTCAATGATGTGGAAGACTTGTGCAAGTGTGAAGGCAGTAGAGGAAGACCAAACGTATATGGGAAGGGATGGAAATAAAGATAGAGGAGGAACTGGCCCTGGCAAGGAAAAGAGTTTCCTCACCTTCAGGAGTTGGAGTAAAGAAGGAGAATGAGATGTTGTAAAGGGTTTCTAAGATTCTAGAGAGTGATCCTGATTCTCTCAGTATACTGTGAAGAAAATAGTTCAAATGTTTTTTCTTGATGTAATGATAAGTTTGTCACAGATATTATTAGGGCAACAAATGAAAGTTCTGAATCAAAGGTACAAATGTTTAACTCTGCCTTGGGATATAGATATCATCTGCACAAAATGTGGCAGGTGATTGATTTCCTGAAGCCTACTTCAGCGTGATTCCATAGAAAAAATTTTTCTATCTTTTACTATCACTAATAGAAAATTAATGATTAATCAATACATTTACCTCTTCTATTCACTGAATTTCATATATCCTGATTTATGGGCTATGGTTAGCATAGTGATCAAATGTTCATAACTGCTCAAAGAAGGTTTTCTTTACATCCAAATCAATGTTTAAAATACTTGCTCTTCCAAAGAAGAATTCTATAGCAACATTCCACATCTAATTTTCCAAATTTGAATGGACATAACTGTACCATTTGGCCTCAAGAAATCTAGAAACCTAAATGAATGCAGAAAGGATGACAAATGCAGGTGTTCCTTCTTGGAAATACCTGGTATATAGAGAACATAGAGTATTTAAGTTTGGCTTCATCTTTCTTGGTCTTTTCTTCATCAATATGGCTTCTATTTAACAATTAAATTATTATAGACCTAGAGTGAAATAGACAGAACCAAGAGAGCAGAATGTGAAATAATGTAAATTAAAGCAACACAAAAAATGCAGCAAAAGTCAAATTAATTGCAATGGTCATACTGCTTCTAAGATCAGTGATTAAATATATTTCTTCCCTCCTAGAAGAAAGGTAAGGGATGTCAGGAGCAGGATGCTGCATAATCTTTCAGCCAGTCATTTTACTGCTGCATTTAGTGGTACAGTGGATAAAGCACCAAGAAGTCAGAAAGACATGACTTCAAATCTGGCCTCAGATACTTGCTACCTGTATGACCCTGAGCAAGTTGGTTTGACTTATTCAATAGGTATAACAAGACACCAGGTGCTTGCATTAGGATAGGACTAAGGCAGAAAAAAAGTATAAATTTTACTGTAGCAAAAAATAACATAGTCAATAAACTTTTCTGAAATATCCCATTCCAATTAAAAAACTGTCCTAGTAGCAAACTTGTGTCTATATTTTGAATTCTATATTAGTTTTTGAACAAGAGAAAAATCTGTTAAATGCTCTTAGCATGAGGTACCTAGGTAGTATGATGGGTAGAATCTGAGTCTAAGAACTAAGTTCAAATCTAGCTACACAGTTGCTAGCTGTGTAACTGAGGGCAAGGCATTTAAACTCATTTGCTTCAGTTTCTTCATCTGTGAAATGATGTTAATGATAGCACCCACTTCGCGAGGTTTTTGAAAGGACTTTGAATTAGATAATAAATAAATCAAACAATAATTGTAAAGTATTAGCACAGTGCCTTACACATAGCAAAAGTAACAAAATTTTTGTTATTATTATTATCATACACATAATTCCTTCAGTAGAGAGGAAATTTTCATTTCCTACAAGTACATGTGAAATGAACAAGTAACCTAGGTCTAATATCCCTGAAATAAATGAGAAAATTTCTGCTTATCCCATCTTTAGGTAGCAAGCAACAGGTTAAGAACTTGATAGATTTTCCAATCCATCTATCTACCTCTTTGCCTCTGACTTGAAAACAAATATCAGATGGGAGTTCAAATGCTGCATTTTGTGGCAAAAATCTGTAGATAATATACATATGCACATATATGTGTACATATGAAAGAAATGGTTTGATTATACAGTAACCAAAAAATCACATTTTATTTACTCTATTCAATGCCTATGCAATGTGGTATACAAGTTCAGGTGTATCCTCTAATTCCAATAAGTATTTTCATCTCCTGTTTCTTGACACTAGTCATCCACCAAAAAAAATGCTAATTATATTACTTCCTTCTCTAGCTGTCTCGCTTTAAAAAAGAATTTTTTAAATACAATTGAAGCATTATTATGATTTTATTTAAAGGGTAAAATCCACACTTTTGTTGATAGAAGAAAGATAGGAGGAGGGTGTCAGGGGAGAAGTGTTCAAATGCCTACAGAAAAGGTAGACATCATCATTGAAAAGATAATACAAAGGACAGTGAAACTGGCACCCTGCATTTAAGCCCTCAATTCCCCGGGAAGTGGGAGTGAGGACAGGAATCTAGTTTTTTATTTAAACGCAAAATGTAATTATAACACATTAACATTGCAAACTCCAACTTGGGTTTCTTATATTATTACAACCCATTTTGCCTCTAAATTGGGGAGGGGGAGAGGGGTTGATGTATAAATAATTTTTTACGAAATAAAATGTCAGCTCAGGGTAAGCAATGGTTCTGGACTCTGAC
Organism: Pseudochirops corinnae; assembly: GCA_028646515.1. Taxonomy (NCBI): domain Eukaryota; kingdom Metazoa; phylum Chordata; class Mammalia; order Diprotodontia; family Pseudocheiridae; genus Pseudochirops; species Pseudochirops corinnae. Next base: position 9,128 of record JAQQSV010004788.1, on the reverse strand, counting down.
CTTCCCAAAGAGGTAACCATTTCCTAACACCTCACCCCATGTGCCTTGTGACCTCTATACATTGGAAACCACTATTGAATTGCATATTAGGTGAATCAACTATACCAAAAAAATTGATAAAGTGATAGTTTTATGATCACATATATCTTTTTTTACTATTTTGTTTTTCTCCAATCACATGTAAAAGAAATTTTAAATGCTCATTTTTTTTTAATTTTGAGGAACAAATTCTCTCCTTCACTCCCTCTCCTCTCCCCTCATTGAAATTATACATGTGAGATCATGCAAAATATATTTCTGTATTAGTCATGTTATGAAAGAAAACACAGGACCCTTTCCAAACAAATAAACAAAAAGTTTACTTTGATCTTGCTTCAGATTCCATCAGTTCTTTCTCTGGAGATTGGAAGAATTTTTCAACATAAATCCTTCAGAGTTGTCTTAAAATGATCGTTGTATTGCTGAGAATAATATAGTCACTCAGAGCTGATCATAATGCAGTATTGCTATTACTATGTACAATGGTGTGCTGGTTCTGCTCATTTAACATTGCATCATTTCATGTAAGTCTTTTCAAGTTTTTCTGAAACCATCCCCCTGGTCATTTCTTATAACACAATAGTATTCCATCACAATCACAGACCACAATTTGTTCAGCCATTCTCCAATTGATGGGTATCTCCTCAATTTCCAATTCTTTACCACCACAAAAAAAGAGCTGAAATAAATATGTTTTTGTACATTTAAGTCCTTCTCTTTTTTTTTCGTCCTTTGGAATATAAACCTAGTAGTGGTATTGCTGGGTCAAAGGTATATACAATTTTCTAGCCTTTGGGGCGTAATTCTCAATCACTCTCCGGAATGATTGAATCAGTTCACAATTCCACCAATGTTATTTTAGTGCCCCAGTTCCCCATATCCCCACCAATACTTGTCATTTTCCCTTTCTGTCATATTAGCCAAGTTGAAAGGCATGAGGTGGTACCACAGAGTTGTTTTAATTTGCATTTCTCTAATCAGTAGTGAATTAGAGCATTTTTTGATAGGACTATAGATTGCATTTCTTTGTCTAAAAACTACCTGTTCATATCCTTTGACATTTATCAATTGGGAAATGAATTGTATTCTTATAAATTTGAGTCTGTTTCCTACACATTTGAGAAATGAGACCTTTATCAGAGGAACTTGCAGTAATTTTTTAAAGATTACTGTGTGTTTTCTTCCACCCTATTTTCCCATTTATCCTTTTTTTCCTCTCTCATTTCACCCTGTCTCTTCTCAAAAATGTTTTGCTTCTGACCACCACCTAGCCCAATCCATCCTCCCTTCTATCATCTTCTTCCCCTTCTCCTTCCCTGTAGGGTAAAATAGATTTCTATTCCCAACTGAATGTGATTGTTATTCCCTTTTTGAGCCAAATCTGATGAAAGTAAGGTTCAAGAATTGTCCTCCACCTCATCCCATATTACCTCCCGCTGTAAAAGTTCTTTTATACATCTTTTTTATGAGATAATTTACCTCATTTACCTTTACCTTTCCCCTTCTCCCCATGGATCCCTGTTTCTTATTTCTTAATTTAATTTTTTAAAATATTTTCTTATCATAATCAACTCATACCCATGTCCCTGTCTATACATACTGCTTCTAACTACTCTAATAATGATAAAGTTCTTGGGAGTTACAGCCATCATTTTCTCATGTAGGAATGTAAACACTTTAACCTTATTGAATCTTTCAGGATTCCCCTTACCTGTTTATCTTTTTATTGAGTATGATACTTGAAAGACATTTTCTGTTCAGTTCTGGTCTTTTCGTCAGGAATGCTTGAAAGTCTTCTATTTTACTGAATTATCCATGTTTTCCCCTGAAAGATTATATTCAGTTTTCTTTCTAGGTATATGATTCTCGGTTGTAATCCTAACTCCTTTGCCCTCTGGAATAGTGTATTCCAAGCCCCCTAATCTTTTAATGTAGAAGTTGCTAAATCTTGTGTTATCTTCACTGTGGCTCTACAACATTTGAATTGTTTCTTTCTAAATATTTGCTCTGGAATTTTGCTATAATATTATGAGAGTTTTCACTTTGGGATTTTTTTTTTAGGAGGTGATCAGGGAATTATTTAAGTTTCTATTCTACTCCCTGGTTATAGAATATCAGAGGAGTTTTCCTTGATGATTTCTTGAAAGACGATATCTAGGTTTCATTTTTGATCATGTCTTTCAGACAGTACAATAATTCTTAAATTATCTTTCCAGGTCAGTTGTTTTTCCAATGAGATATTTTAAATTTTCTTCTAATTTTTTTCATTCCTTCTGATTTTTTTTATTCCTTCTTGATATTTTATGCAGTTATTAGCTTCCATTTGCCCAATTCCAAGTTTTTAAGGAATTATTTTCTTCAATGATTTTTTTGTACATCTTTTTCCATTTGCTTAATTCTGCTTTTTAAGACAGTCTCTTCTTCAGTGAATTTTTGCACCTCATTTACCATTTGACCTCTTCTGTTTTTTAAGGTGTAGATTTCTTTAGCACTTTGGGGCCTCCTTTAACAAACTATTAATTCTTTTTCATTTTTTCCTTCCATCACTCTCATTCCTTATCCCAATGTTTCCTCTGCCTCTTCGTGTGTGTGTATGTGTGTGTGTGTGTGTGTGTGTGTGTGTGTGTGTGTGTGTGTGTGTGTGTGTTTTAAAAAAGCTCTTCTGGGAATTTTTTTGGGGGGCCTGAGACCAATTTACATTTTTATTTGAGACCTTGGATATAACTATTTGAATCTGTTGTCTTCTTCTGAGTTTGTGTTTTGATCTTCCCTGTCACCATAGTAACTTTCTATGGCCAGGTTCTTTTGTTGTTGTCATTGTTTGCTCATTTTTCCAGCCTAATTCTTGACTTTCAATTTCATGCTAAAATTGGATTCTGATCCTCTAGTGTAGGGGGTACTGTCACAAGCTTCAACTGGTTTGTATACTTGTTTTTAGAATCAGTTCTGGAGATCTGTAAGTTTTCCATTTTTCCAAGGTGGTATGATATAAGGAGAGGTGTGGTCACTGATCTCTTGGCCTGTGCTCTGATCTATGAATAAACACAAATATTCTTCTCCATACTCAAACTATGACCAGGGCACCAGCACTCCTATGGCCACTTGTGCTATTATGCTGGTTCTCCTCCTTGCCCTGGGACTATGACTTCAAATCACTTATGTACAATGCAAGAGAGTCTTACACCCAGTGCCATTAAAAATTACTTATAATCTCCTTCTGACCAGTTGTGTGATCTTTTTACTGTCTACAGGTTAAAAGCTCTGGAGACCTCCACAGTCAATTCAGCTACCCCCAAGACCTGTTGTTTGCTTGTTGGGGTGTGGCCTGCATTGGCTCAGCCTGTGTTCGTCCAGTACGCTGGACTATGCTTCATTCTCAACCCATTGAGACAAACCTTTCCTGCTAACCTTCTAAATTGTCTTGGGGTAGAAAACTGTTTCACCTCATCCTTTTGTTGATTCTCCTGATCCAGAATTCATTTGGGGGAATTATTTAAAAAATTTTTGGTAGGGAATTTTGGAGAGCTTAGGTAAATACCTGCCTTTACCATCTTGTCTCTCCCCCTGCACATATTTCTTTATATACGTACATACATATAAGTGAGTATTCATAATCCAATTTAAGAATTAAGAGGAAAAAATAAATAATTGAGAAGTAGATATAGCAATAATTTGAATGACTTGCAAGGGTCACACCACTGATAAGTGGGGAACCTCAAATTCTAATTTATTTTTCTGCCTTATTCTACTTCTTCCCATGTTCCAACTACTTGCTTCCATGCTTGGTTTATTTTATTACTGTTATTGAAGTAAATTACTGTTCTTAATATATCTTGCATTAAGGAAATGACTTGAACTCTGCTATTCACCTCAGTGCCTTTAAAACATTCATAAAATCACTGATATATGAGGGAATTCACAGGAAAAGCTATGGTTCTGACCTTCAAGTGAACACCTTCAAACAAAGTAGTAACTTAATTAATGGAGAGAGATTTCAGAATTTAATTGGGAACTTATACTCTCAGATGCAACACTTAAAGCCTTGATGTGAATGGATGATAAAGAATTCTAATGGTATATAGCAGTAATTCATACTTTTAAAAGTCTTACATTTAAAAAAAAATCACACTTATCATCTTATTTGATCTGGCAACAATTCTGTGAGATAAAAAAGGCCAAACTGAACCATCATTTTATAGATGATGAGGAAAGAAATTTAACTCACTTAAAATCAGGCATCCGAGGAGTAGCAAAGCTTAAGGTCAGAACTAAAGCAAACTTAAATGACTTTCACAAGGTCATGTAAGTGGCAGAGTTGGGATCTGAACCCAGGTCCTTTGTCTTCAAGTATCCTAAACCTGTACCTAGCTATTTACTGCCCAAGGACAGGATTTTAAATTGTCAGTTATTTGAGCTCCAAACTGTCTCTCATTTTTTATGTATTCCTTATCCACAAATTTTCCTGTATGCTTCTAGATTAAAATTCGATCATATTTATTTCATTATTAATTATACAAACAGTACTAAAGTATAGGAAAACAACACAACATCCTGAGGCAGCTTGCTTTTATTGTTTTATTTACAGTTCAAAAAACATTTGTTTTGAATGCTATATTCACACTGATTCCCAAAAGAAATACAAGAAAGTAGTGAAAGAAATTCAGTTTTCCTTTTCTTGCTGTCAAAGTAAACTGTCATGCTTCAAATAGAGCCCTAGAGAAAGCAATTTAAATCATCCCAATCCAAAACCCAAGACCAGGCATTGTGTCTCTGAACCAGTACTGATCAACTACAAACATTTCCTCCCTATAAATACATGGAAAGCTTGCTGTGTGTATAGTAATGGATTTTCATTTCTGCATTTTTTGTAACATGATCTACATGCTGCCATACACTAAACATAATGAAGCCTGCTATGAGGGAAAAGATAGCATGGCCCCAGAGAACAAGAATGAATTTCTAAAAAGGCAGCATTACTAGCAGTGTGCAATTAAAACCTTTCACTGCTAGAGAAATAGGTTGATGAATGACCTTTTCATGACACGGGGAAATAGTAAACTTTCTCTCCCCTCCTCTCTCCAATATTCACTGTGTTCAACTGAACTGAAAGGCAGATTTCCCCAGTGGAAACCTGCCACTTTGCTGAGAGAAGTAGTTTTTCAGATGCAAACTCTCTGACCAAGACAGTTGCTAGTTTAGCAAAGTCCACACCAGGGGGTGATCAGGATTGTCTAAAGACATTGTAGGTCATGGTTTAAGAATGGGAAATGCAATTTTCAAATTGGAAAAATGTTCAAAAAAGTTATGTGGGCCTGTGGGGCTCATGACGTAGTTTAGTTGGAGATGCTAAGCAATGTACAATATTCAATTAACAAACATTCCTTAAGTATTGTGACATTTTAAAAATTTGAGATTAATAGTTTCTGGGTAATTTAATCATTTTATTAATAAGGCTTGCATATTATTAATAAAAGAAGTCAGCGGCACTCTCAAATGCCAAATATCTGCATGGCAACAGGTTCATGACTTGCATGCCCTTGGAAGAGGGGTGTTCCTGATGATGGCAATCAACTCTGGTTAACAATTGATGAAAGAATGATATTACAATGAGGGGCTAGCCCTATTCTAACCCAACTTTAATTCTGTCATTTATTTCTAAATTGCCCAAGTTTGGACAATCTATTCAAAAAATTCATCCCCACTTAAGCCTGAGTAGAACACAAGGGTCTCCTCACCTGGGTGGGATCTGAACAACATTGTTAAGAAAGTTAATCCAATCTCATTTTCAGCAATGTCCTTCAGAGACTGAACTTTTGATATGAAGACTTTAGAAAAAGAGGGAACTCTAGATCTCTCCAAATTATTGGTTATTAATAATTATTTTTCTCACTATTATATACAAAGCACTATGCTAGTAGACACTAGAGAAAATATGAAGCTTATATAGGCACCACTCCTATAATCCTCCTGTCTTTTTTATGGATCTATGATCACATCAAATAGATATTTTCTCTAAGGATTCAATTTCCATTAATGCCTGCCTAACCTGTTACTCTTATCCATGTGATCACCTAACTTCAATACTAGGTGGCACCAAGCCTGTTTAAAGACTTCCTCTAATTTTTCTCAAATTATTTAGATTCTCTTGATACATATGGGCTTTCCCATTTATCTTCGGTATATGAACATTGTCATTGAGTGATGACGGGTGGTAGTTGTTTCTCAGTTCTCTCATCTGTCAAATGTGATGTTGGTACAAAAAGACCTTGTACCTTCCAGCTTTAAATCTATGATCCTGTAGTAATAATTCTTTATACCACTTCTCCTACATAATTTGTCATTTATAATGTTTTACAATACTGGCTGTGAGTTTCTAACCCCCTTCATTCACACTATATTCCTTCTTTTCCATTGTCCTTTGGTGATCCTGAATTTCAGTTCTTTGGTTACTGTGGTACTTCATGACCTACAGCCATATGATCTTATCACTGTTATGTTGGTGTTATAAAGATTAGCCTCTGCTGTCTGGGGGTATGATTGCTGTTGCTAAAATAATTGTGCTACTTCCCAAAGGCAAACTAGCCGCTTTCTTCCCAAGCAAATTATAATCTAGCTCATTTCAAATTTGCATTGTTTATCACAGATATACATATTGATGGACGAATTCTAAAGGTTGTTCATATAATTAATCTGTTATACTCTAGACAGAAGGTATTTCATCCACTTAGCTTTTTCTATATGAATAGCTTAGCCAAACTATTTTAAGTGATTATAAATCTCATTTATGAAGTTCTGCAATGTTCTAGGGACTGATGCTAGGCACTTCAGTCAATTGATCCCTCTTTCTCACCTACTGTAATTTCACTATAATTATGTTACTCTCTAGTTATCCAAACTTCACCAATGAAATATTCGTCCTTTGAGAATACCTCAATCCCCAAAATATGCTCTTGTTCTACTTCTCTCTCTACCCTTTGTCACTAAAATGCCTGTTTCCTTAGCGGGATGTCAGATAACCAATCTGATTTAACTAATCTGTAATGAATTATGAACAGAAGATAGCTCCTCAACCCTTTCCATCTTAATCCCCCTGTGAATCTTTGCCTAATTCAAATGACTCACAAATTCATGAAATTTCAAGCAAAGCTCAAAAGATATCTGGAGTAGTCAGCCCTCCTTTTAATCCTACTCAATTTACTCTTCCTCTATGTAAGGCTCTGTGTGGGAGGAAAATGGAATATTGGTGGCTACTTTATACTGCCTTCCAGTGGAATGCAACAGGGAGCTACTCTGAAGAAACCTAGATGAGTCACCAAGAAAAGTCTAAATTGAGAGGCATTCATGCTTATACAGCACAAAGTACTCCAACTCCAGACATCCTGCTTAAAAAGTACATCAGATCCCAAGTCCTTAGTCATGGCAGTCAGATCAAGTTGAGCACAGAATCTTGGGGCTAAGCTTTCTTAAGGCACGACAAGATATTCTCCTCTGCCATAAGAGTGTCCTTTATTTTATTCATACTCAAAGGTAGATGCATGCAAATGGAGCTTGAGAGAGTGGGTGGTGAATGAAAGCTAAAAAGAACTGTCACTCACTAACATTCTGGAAGCTCTGTAGCTAGAGGCCCCAGTTTTCATTTGCTCTTCCATCTAAATACCTTGTCTCCCTTCTGCCCCTGAGGGGAAAAGATGAAGAGTCAAAAGGTCTTGATCATTGCTTCTGTTCTTCTACTGCCATTATATCTCAGTCTGGATCCTTAGGGCCTGAATATCTTGATCTGATATTCGGTGGTCTACAATATGGGGACAATTCCCACATGAACAGGAAAGTCTTTCTTTCATTAAACCAAAGCAGCTTTGGAACCTCACTTGCCGCACTTTTTTTGGTACTAAGGATAGGCACACATCATCTTATCACGATGTAAGCTCTTTGAGAGTAAAGACTGTCTTTATCTTTTATTCTCAATGCTTAGCATAGTGCATGTAACATAGTAACCATTTTGATTTATGCTTTTTCATTCATTTGTATGGAAGTTCTAATAAAAACTGAACCATTAGTATCCCCTGCTCAAGAAATGGAAAGCCTTAGACTTCTTTCAGTTCATACTGTTCTTATAAGTGACTTCAAATATACTTTATTTCAATATTTTACAGTAGCAGTTATTATAATTCTTCACTAAAGAGCCATTGTGATGACCCATCAAAGAATGAAAGTGTGGTTCTGAGTTGTCAAATGCTCTGCCAGGAAAACCCAAGCTCTTCCAAATCCTATCAATCTTTAAAGGGTTACAGAATGGTCTAGTGATGGACTGTTGCCTATTATCTATGGATACCAAGCTTGGCCAAAGAATGACATGTTTTTATTAGTAAAAAAACAACTCTTAGAATCAGTTTGCCAAGCCATGGAATGGATGGGGTGGAGAGGAAGAACAAAATGAGGTATGATTTTTTCCTCGGGGAGGAGAGTATCCACACCCGTGAAATCACGAATGTTTGAAATACTGAAGTAACTAATTACTATTATTTGCATTCATTTCTTGACATTTATACCTAATTAACTTTACAGATTTAGATAGGAAGACAGATAAGTAAGTGGATAGTGTACATATTAATTAAAAATACAAACACAAAAAATAAGATAATTGGTTTCCCTCAAAGAGTTTACATTTTAATGGAGAGGAATATAAAAGAGGTGCAAGAAAGGCAGAGGAGGAAAAGGAAGGGAAGGAGTGTGGAATCTGGGGCCAAGACAAGATAAGGCAAAAGCTCACCTATCAATGCCAGGATGGCCAGGGAGGAGTCCAAGTTTCTGATGGAAATGGAATAAGAGCAGGACCAGAGTGAGGAGATAGCTAGTAAGTAGCATGAAGGCCTAAGCCCCAAGACGATAAGATAACTTATTTAAGTTGTCTATACCATTGAGTATCTATCATATTGACTTCTTAGTATGTTTTATTTGATTGCAACACTAAATTTAATAGATATATACATGTTATGGGAATCTAAAGATCTTCCCTGCCCCTAGGCCCTTTGCTAATGTGGCTACGTGACTCTGAGGACCCTTGGATATTTGAAAGTATACTCTGTTCC
>JAQQSV010004787.1:0-14731 GCA_028646515.1 Pseudochirops corinnae | reverse complement strand
ACAAGTGGGGGGGGGGGGAAGGGTGAGATAGGATGGAGGGAAATATATTCAGTCTTTCACAATATATCCACTATGGAAATGTTTTGTGTAACTACACATGCACAACCTACATTGAATTGCTTATCTTTCCAGTAAGGGTGGGTGACGAGGGAGCAAGGGAAAGAATCTGGAATTTAAAGTTTTAAAATCAAATGTTTAAAAAAAATTATTATTTAAAAAAAAAAGAAATTAACAGTCTTTGGGGAAGAAAACACAGTGTTCCTCATTTTGCAGATGTCCAAACAAAGAACATTAATCTACTATGCTCAAGAAAAGAGGAAAAAAGTTTAAAAAAAAAAATGCCAGACACTCCCTTAGGTCACCACATATAACTTGACTCCTGTGATTTCTGCCAAGGTAGGAGAAAATGCTTGAGGAGTGTGAACTCTGCACAAGCCCCCTGAATACCACTCTATTAGGAAGAGAGATAGTAAAGGAAAGCTAAGATGGAAGAAGACAGAAAGAAAAAACAGTCTCAAAGTGAGAATCTAAGTTGTTTTCTCTTTTCAGTCTTTTTACATAGAGACAGTACCACCTATCAGAGGGAAAATTATCCAAATCACCAATTTTGGAAAAGTCTAAGGATTCTTGCATAGGTGTTTAAGCACTGTCCTCTGATGTGCATTCCCAGAGATTCAACTCAGGCCCAAGAAAGGCCATGCAACACAGTTCCCCATGTACTATTTTCAATATTGAAAAATCCCAACCTTTCTTCACCATTTCAAAAAATTAATTATTCCCCACTCACACCTAAATCTCATGATGGGATCTAAAATAGCATCATGCCTCTCCCCAAAAAGTCTACAAATTACCAAATTTGACAAAGGTGTCGATTTTATGTGATATATAATTCCATTAAAGTTTGGGATGCCTTTAGTTTTGCCATTTTCTGCTGGGGTAAGAAAGTAGAACCTTGAATCCCCAAATTTAATTTCTCCCTGCTGATTCTAGGGTATGTTGGGTATTAAGGAAAGCCCTTAAAGATATCTTACAGAAAGCTTAAATTCCCAATATGAAAGACCTACAAATGATAGGTCTCGAGATTATGGCCATCCTCAAATACAAAGAATATATCTAATATTCTATTAATAATATATATATTCTCAGGACTAATATATCTATTCTCAGGATACAGCTCATAAAGGCACAGAACCTATTTATATCCATTTCAAGTTACTAATGACCTCACACAGTACTGTAAGAAATGACCACTGCCATAAGAATCACCAGGAAGACCATCAGAAAAATGAAGTCCATGTAGGGCTCTTCATCCTCTGCACTGACCTTCTGCCACTAAAATGAGCTTTTCCTATTCCAAAATTGCTACCTAGGTCAATTGTTGTTGGCCAGGGCTAACCAAGTCAGTACTCTGGTACTTCAGGTTGTACATTGGAATGAGATACTTATAACCAACTAAACAGTTAACAAAAGAATTTGTCATAGTAGGAGGATACTGAAGATGATTAATAATGAGGGCAAAATAACAAATCATCTGAGAGTAGTTGTATTCAGAACAAGTTCTGAATCAGAGAAGTGATGCAATGTCTCATGGGGTTTGTACCTGAATCAATTAAGTTTTGAAAATAGTTTCAATACTTTTGATGGTAAAGGAACCTGCCCAGAGGCCTCTTTCTAACTAAAATATAAGGAATTTTTTTTGTGAAATTAAAAGAGTGCACAAAGTTTTGTTTTAAATTGTTGTTTTTCTATTCTAATGATAAAATTGCTATTTTCTCTACTAGAAGAAGACATCTTTTGGGTAGAAAGGTGGAGTTGAATGGTGATGGCCACTACTATAATGGAAAAAGATTCATTAGAACAGAACAGACAAAACGTGAGGAGGGGTGGGATATTAGAGGGGAGGGCAGACTAGGGTAAGGAGTAATCTGAATGCAAGTGATCTTGGCGGGGAGGGGGTGAAAGAGAGTGGAGAGATGGGGTGAAAGAGAGTGGAGAGATGGGGAGAAAATGTGGAACTCAAAATCTTGTGGAAATAGACACTGACTAAAAAAATAAATTTCAAAAAAGAACTGTGGAAATGTGTAAATTATGTTCTCTATGCTGCATGTATCACTTATAAGAATATCTAATTCTCAAATGTAAAATGGGCTTTCAATTATATTTCTCATATTACAAGTGTTACAAATTGAGAAACTTTTGACTCAAATTTTCATTCAAATATTAAGTAAATATAAGGTGAATAAATAAAAAAAAAAGAAAAGGATGATACGCTGAGAAAGAAATGTTAAATGAACAATTTTATTTAAAAGGTGGGAGAAAAGGAATTACCTTCTTGATGGCTTTTTAATTTTTCTCCTCTGCATCCACAATTTGACTTCTGGTGTTGTTTCTGGAGTGGGGAGTGTATGATCAATGGTGTATATATCCTTGCCTTGCTTCCAAAGATGATATCTGTCTGGCTGAAATTTCTTCACAAAAATATCCATTGAAATTTTCACCATGTCTTTCCTGCAGGTACACTTCAAGACAAAACATAGGATTCATGATACTGGAGAATGTTAAGATATATCTAGAACTAAATAAAATTAATTTTTCAGCTATCAGTAAAACATACCAGCAATAAATATTTAGTGAATAAATAACTCATGATAATAATTTACATTTTCAAACATTTAGTTTTCAACTAAGAAAATTTCCTAAGAAGGTGACTGAAATTGCATGCTATCCTTTAAAATTCAAAAAAGGATTATATACATATATATATATCTTCCACAACTTCACTCTGAATTTGGTAATAAAAATTGACCCAAAATAAGAGAATCAATTTGAAAATTTGGCCATCCATACTGTGATAAAAGTTTTTAGGTAATAAAACTTAGTAATATGTTTGATTTTTACCTTATTTTGAAGGATATATATTGTAAAAATTTATAGGAATGGTTCTGAGAAAAAATGACCCATGTGAATGCAGGAATGATTTAAAGTGTTTACAAAACCTTTCCTGCACAGAATAAAATTTTTACATTCTTCAAAGTATGAAAGACTAAAATTATAGGGGCTTTAAAAATTAGCTTTAATAAACAAGTCCTCATTAATGAAAGCACTGCGAAATAATTTAGATTTTTTTTTTAATTCCTCAGTTCAAAAATAATCCCATTCAAGAGGAATTTATTCTGTAGTTATGATATATAAGACATATATAAGACTAGATGTTGGGAGTAAAAAATGCAAAAAATAAAACAATTCCTGCTCCCAATATGTGTATATGCTACCAGTTATAAAGGCATTAATTTTAAGAGGGAAAGTGTCAATAACTAGGATTGTAGGAGAGGGTTCAGGAAAGGAATCCTATAGGAGGTCCTCTGCTGATCATGGACGGAAGCTAGGGATTTTCCAGGGTAGAGGTAAAGGATAAGTTCATTAGAAATTTGGAAGAGGACTAATGCAAAGGCATAGAAACAGGAGGTGAAAAACATCTATCAAAGGCAAATGCTGACACAGTTTACCTATAAGGGAAAGCATGTAATTGTGATGATGATAATCATAGCTAGCATTTACATAGTGCTCACTATGCCAGGTGGGCAGGTATGGGACTTTACAGACAAAAAGCAGGGCCTGCTGACAGTAAGACATCTCAATAGTTCAAATCTGGCCTCAGACACTTACTAGATGTATGACCCTGGGCAAATCACTTTAACTCTCTTCATCTCATTTTCCTAATCTGTAAAATGAGCTGGAGAAGAAAATGGCAAACCTCTGCAGCATCTTTGCCAAGAAAATCCCAAATGGGGTCACAACAAGTTGGAAACAACTAAAATGACTAAACACCAAAAATATGCCAGGCATTGTGCTAAGCACATTACAACTGTCACCTCATTTAGTCTTCAGAACAACCCTGGGGAGCAAGTGCCATCATTATCCCCACATCCAAGGACCTCACAGCAAGTAAGTATTGAACGCCAAATTTTAACTCAAGTCTTCCAGACTGCAGGCCCAGCACTTTAACCACTTCACCAACAGCAACTTCACTTTATATGAAGTAGCTACTCATTCCCCATCCGCAAAAATATTTGGCCTTACAAGGATAAAGATATATTACAAAGATTCTTTTTTCAATACTTATGTGCATAAATACTTAAATACTTATTATGTGCATTAAGTTAAATACTAAGAATGTAAAGACAAGGGCAAAACAGTTCCAGTACTCAAGGATTTTATATTTTCATGGGGCAGACAACATGTACATACATAGGTGTCTAAAAGAGACATGACAGCTTTATAGTAGAAGGAACTGGCAGGTCAAAGAGGATCAGATAACACACCCAACAGAAGATGGCTCTTGAGCTGTTTCAGAGGGATGGTGGTAATTAAGTATCACACTGAAAACTGAGGTATGACCAGGGCAAAGCTAAGGACGTGAACTACAAGAGTGCGTTGTATAAGGAAGTACAAGAAAGCCAATACAGCTAAAACACAGACTGAAGGAAAAGAAGTAATATATGACCAGGAAGATAGGAAGGGGTCAGGTTGCAAGCAACTTTTAAATGCCAAAAGTACTACTATTTAATCGTAGAGGTAATAGGAAGTTGCTGGAGTTAATTGAAAAAGAGGTCAGCTCACTCTTCACATCTTGGGATGATTCCACTCTAGGGCTTCTGCTACTGAAGAGTGAGTTCAGGTTAGGAGTAGGAATATAAATCTACAGGTCTTCTGCACAGAGATGATAGTTAAAATCACGGGAGCTAATATCACCAGGACAATGGAGAAAGAGAACAGAAAAGGCCCAAGGGCAGACTATGTGGGAAGCCATACATTTAGGGAAAATGCGATGGATGATAAACAAGCAAGGGGACTGAGAAGGATCAATCAGAAAGGCTGTAGAAAAAAAACAAAAAAGAGATTTATCTTGTTATTTTTCAGAAGAACTAACAAGCCTACAATTCATTTGGGAAGCATATGCTGACAAATGATGGGAAACTGATAGGAGCAACTAATTACCTAACCTCCAAAAACTGGCCCTCCAAGTCCAGTGCAGTAAAATACAAAGTAGTTTATTATAAATATTATAGGTGTGATGGAAACAAAATGCATTAAGTGAACTGAATGAGGGAGAAATCCCTAAAAACTGTGAGAAAATCAGGATTTGCCTTATGGAAAAGGTCAGATTTAATTGACCTTGAAGGATCAGAATATGGATGCAATGGATTATCACTGCATCACAAGAAATGAGAAAACATAAAGTTACAAAGTAAACTGGGAAAATCAGGATGAAACAATTCAAAAGGAAGTAGACCAGCAGAACAATACAATAGGGAAAACCCTGTGAATATAACACAGAAAGATAAATAATGTCAACAGACTTTAAAATTATAATCAATGCAATGACAAAACATGATTAAGAATGACCAATAACAAGGTGTGATATGTCTTTGCCAACAGAGAGTTAATCAAAATGCAGAATAAGATTTACATTTTCAGACAGGGCCACAGAGGGAATCTATTTCACTGAACTATGCATACATACTGGGGTTTTAAATTTGTTGTTGTTGTTGTTTAAATGACAGGAAAGGGAAGAAAGTGGAGAGACAGAATAAATGCTTACTAATTAGTAAAGAAATAAAGACAGCCATCTATACTATGTGCTTCTGCTTCTCTCCTCTTAAAACCTCTTCAATATAATTTCTGTTACTCCATCATTCAAAAGAAAATGCCCTCTCAAAAACTGCCAATGTGTTTTAATTTTCAAATCTAATAATGATTCAGCCTGATACTTCTTAACCTCTCAACCCTATCAGACACATTTGATTGTCTCTTTCCAGAGAATTTTTTCTCACTAGGTTCTTTCAATACTATTCTATCCTGGTTCTCCTATTTCAACAACCACTACTCAGATTCCTTTGTTATTTATTCGTCCAGGACATGTCTTGAACATTATGGATGTCCCCAAGCCATTTCCTAGACCCTCTCCTCCAATCATCATACTTACGTAGTGCTTTCAGTTTTACAAAGCACTTTATAAACATTACCCCATTTTATCTTTACCACAATCCTGGAAGGGTAGTGGCTATTATTATATTCTCATTTTACAGTTAAGCAAAGTGGGGCAGATAGTGGTTAAGTGACTTGCCCAAGGTCACACAGGCAGCAAATGTCTGTGGCCACATTTAAACTTGGGTCTTTCTGAATATGAATCCAGTACTCAGTTAACTCTATCATCTTTTTTGTGAGATGGTAACCACCGGAGGTCTTATGACCTTCAAATCAGATTAATATTTTTAAATTCATAAAATTCATGGACTTAAAAAGGAAAACGAATAAAGTTATAAAATGTTTTTTTAAAAGTTCACAGTCTCCAGGTTAAGGATTCCTGCTTTACATTACCTCACTCAATGACCTCTTCAGCTGCCATTGGTTCAATTATCAGCTCTACTGCAGATGACTGCCAAATTACGTATCTAGCCTTGGTCCCTCTTATGAGCTGAAGGCCTACTATTAGTGACTATATATTGGACATATGCCTTTTAGATGTCCTATAAGCATCTGAAACTCAACTTTTCCAAAACAAAACCTTTCCCCAAAAACTGCCCCTCTTCCAAACTTTTATTTTTGTACAGGAGCCCCAATACGCCTAGTCACCTAGGCTCAAAATCTTGTTTTCATCCTCAAATTCTCACTCTTAGGCCACACAACCGATCCACTGCTGAAACTTATCTTCTACCTTTACAATATCCTTTGTATATAACCTCTTCTACCACTCACACAAATACAACCTTCGCTCAGAAATTAGATTGTCAAATGGAAGCTACAGACTCCAGGAGACATCCAGAAATAAAGAACTAAATCAAAAGACAGAAAAATAGAAGAAATGTAAACTATCTCATACTATCTCATAGGAAAAATGACTAAACTGGAAAAGAGATCAAGAAGAGAGAATTTAACAATCAATGGACTATTTAAAAGATATGACCTCCCTCCATTCCATTAAAAAAAAGAAAAGAAAAAAGTCTAGATGCTGTATTTCAAGGAAATATAAAACTGCCCAGATATCTAAGAATCAGAGAACAAAAGTAAAAATTAAAAGAATCCACTGGTCACCTTCTGAGAGAAGCACCAAAATGAAAACTCACAGGAATATTATATCCAAAATCCAAAGGTTCTAGATCAAGGGGAAAAATACTGCAAACATCCAAAAATAAAGAATTCAAGTATAAGAGAGCCACAGGATCACACAAATTTTAGCAGCCAGTATTACACAAAGGTACAGAGAGCTTGGAATATGGTAATACAGAATACACAGAATCTAGTCTTGCAAAACAGAATAACCTACCCAGCAAAACTGATCTTACAAGAGAAAAAAATGGACCTGTAATGAAAGAAGCCTTTCAGGTATTCTGGATAGAAAGACAAAAGCTAAGTAGAAAATCTAACATGCAAAAAGAATAGTCAAGAAAAGCATAAAAAAAGTAAAGATGAGTAAGCAATCATAAGCTACTAAACAAAGTTAAATAGATCATATTCTAATATAGGGAAATAACAAATGGAGCTTTAGAGATAAATTAATTGAAGAGAGGTACTGAACTTAAAAGAACAGAAAGGATGGAGAAAAAGAAAACCCTAAGAGAGGAAAGAAAGTGAAAATAGAGAAAAATTATCTCACAATAATGGGGTGTGCAACTAAAAGTTTATACAATAGAAAGGACAGTGAGGGGAATGGGTAACACTTGAATTTGACTATCATCTGAACTAGTCAAAGGAGGCTGAAGAAATCACATGTGAACATAGTTGGGTACCAAAATACATCTTACTCAACAGGGAAAGAGAAAGAAAAGAAGCAGAACAGACTCTTTACAAAAGAGGCAGATGCAAAAAAAAAGATAGGAATGATAAAAGAATAAATGGAAATACAAAGTTAGCAATCATAATTGGGAATATGAAAGGGATGAGCTCACCCATAGTACAAAAGAGAATATCAGAATGCATCAGAAACCAGAATCCAACAATGTTGCTTAGAAGACATACAACTGAAACAGATATACACAATTAAAATAAGAAGCTATAATGGAATCTATTATATTTATATGTACAAAAATTAATTGCCCATATCAACTGAATAGGAAAGAATATTTAAACAAATTCTACCTTAGAAAAATTAACAGACTAGCCAAAAATGACTCCCAAAGAAAGGAAAAAACAAAAATACACATTCTCCATGGATTGATTATATGGATTTATAAGTGAATTCTACCAAACATTTAAAGAACAGTTAATTCCAACAACACATAAACTGTTTGGGGTTAAAAAAAAAAAAAAAAAAAGATAAAGGGGTCCTACCAAAAAGATTTTGATAGCTAAACCACAGAGTCAAAATAGAGAAAGAATACTAGAGCAACCTCCCTTATACTGATGAAAGCAAAAAGACTATAAAAATATATCACAAAGATACCACTGTGACCTGGCTAGATTTATAATAGGAATAGAATAAATTAGGAAAAACATGTATAAAACTATATTAGGAAAAATATACATATAATTAATTATATGAATACCAAAACAACAAAAATCATAAGATTACTTTCAGTAAATGGAAAAAACCTTTTGACAAGATACAACATCCATTCCTGGTAAAAACACTAGAAAACAAAAATAAATGGGACCTATATCACGAGAATAGGCTAAAAGCCTTTCAAGTAAGATTAGGGGTTAAGGGTTATTGTAATTATTATTCGACATTAACTAGTAATACTAAAAATAGGAATAAGACAAGAAAAAGGAATTGAAGGAATAAGCACAAGCAAAGAGGAAACAAAATTACCACTTTTTGCAGTTAAGATGATGGTTTACTTAAGAGAACCAATAGAGAGCCAACTAAAAAATCAATTTCAACAACTAACATCTTCAGCAAAGTTGCAGGATTTAAAATAAAGCTACACAGATCAATAGCATTTCTGTATAATACAATAACCAGTAGTAGGAAGAGATTGAAAGGGAAATTCCAATTAAAATAAATACATTGTAAAATACTTAGTAGTCTACTTAACAATACACATATGGGAACTATATTAACTACAAAACACTCTTCACTCAAATTTAAATAAGTGGGGAAATGTTAATTGTGGGTCAAGCCAATATAATAAAAATGACAATACTACCTATTTCAGCACCACACTCAAGTACCAAAGGATTACTGTAGATAATTAATTTCACCTGGAGAGACAAAAAGTCAAGAAGATCATGGAAATCAGGAATAAAAAAAGTGGGGGCCAAACTGACAGAGGCTCAGTGGTACAATATCTCAAACTACACCAAAAGTCATAATCACCAAAACAACTTTGTATTGGTTAAGAAACCAAGAGATTTATCAGTAGAACTGATTAGATACACAATATACAGAAGCAAATGAGCACAGTAATCTAGTGTTTAATTAATCCAAAGATCCCAGCTAATGGGGCAAGAACTTGCTATTTGACAAAAACAGTTGGTAAAACTGGAAAGCAATCTGGCAGAAAGTAGGTATAGACCAATATCTCACAGTGCAAATCAAGAAGAAGTCAAAATGAGTAAATGATTTGTATATGAAGAATGATATAAGGAAATTAGAGGAGCAAGCAATAAATTTCCAGCTGGATCTATGGATGGGCAAGAGTTCATGATAAATCAAGAGACAGAGACGTTCGGATGAGGTAAAATGGACAATTCTGATTAAAGTATAAAAGATTGTACACAAACAAAACCAATGCAGCTAAAATTAGAAGAGAAACAGGAAATTGGGCAAGGGAGGGGATAATCTGTACAGAATATGAGGACTGATCCAAATTTGTAAGAATAAGAGCTATTACCCCAACTGATAAATGGTCAATGGACATAGTTTCCAGAAGAAAAAAATTCAAGTGATCAATAGCAATATGAAAAAAAAATTCTCTAAATCACTAAAAACTGCAGAAATTCAAATTAAAACAATTCTGAGGTTTTTTTATTTTATACTCATCAGCTTAGGTCTTTCAAATTTTATTATCTCCATAATAGTTATTTTATGAATTATTTTCCTAATGATGCTCAAATTCACTTTATATATTCCATTCTATTCATGTACAACTTGCTAACAATTTCATAACCGATGGGCCTCTAATTCTTTGCTACAATGAAACTGTAAAACTTAGTTGCCCATATTATCTTTCTTTTTATCAAACCAAACACTCCATCTCCCAGTTCTGGGCATTTTCTCTAGCTGTACCTGATGCCTGAATGCTGTCCTTCCTCCCCTCTCACTACTGACTTCCCTGACTTCCTTTAAGTACCAACTGAATTCCACCTTCTACAAGAAGTTTCACCAATCCAGTTAATTCCTTCTGTTAATTATTTCCTATTTATCCAGTCTATAGCTTGCTATGTATATATTTGCTTTGCATGTTGTCTTCCCCATTGGATTATAAGCACCTTGAAGGCAGGGACTATTGCTTGCCTCTTTTTGTCTTCCCAGCGCTTAGTACAGTACCTGTCACATAGCAGGCACTTAATAAATGTATACCAATTGATTACTGACCTCCTGGAAATGCACACCTAGAACCGCAATCTCTGAGCAAAGGTTATAGATATTTTTGTCACTTTGTTAACCTAATTTCAACTTGTGTTCCAGAATGGTTACAAGGGGTGGGGAGCCTGTGGCCTTGAGGAAGCCTTTTGACTAAGTCCAAGTTTTACAAAACAAATGCTTTTTTTATTAAGAGGATTTGTTCTGTGGAGCTTGGATTCAGTCAAAAGACTAGACTTGAGGATCTAGATGGCCAAATTAGTAATTTCACTGAGACAATTACAATGACTAAGCTTTAGCCCCCAAGAAGAAATATGAGAAGGCACCTCCCCCTCCTGATTTGCAGAGGTGGATACTGTCAGTGTAGAATACTACATATGATGGCAGACTTTTTGACATTTGAGGTTATATTAATAATAAATGGGTCTGTTTGACTGAATTGTCTTGTTTCTCTCTTCTAGCCTTTCTTACAAGGGCTAGATTTTTTAGGAGGGGTAAAGAATAGATGAAAAAACAGGAACTAAAAGCAAGCAAAAAACCAAAAGTTGTTTTCCTGTCTAGATCTACATCTTTTATCTCAATTCCCTTCTCTCCACTCCCATGGCCCACACCTAGGTTACTTTCTGATCTGCTCTTCCCAAAATTATTGAAATAGCTGCCTAATTAATCTCTCTGCTTCTAAGCTCTAACCTCTCTAAGTCATATTTCACACAGACACCAAAATAATATTAAGGAAAGATCTATAATCCTCTCTATCCCTTGTTCCATTATGAAGTCTTCTCCATCTATAGCATAGGTAATTTCTCTCCTCTAGGAATCTGTTTATGATATGACCTTTTTATATAAATTATGTGTCTCTTTGGAGCTTGTCTAGGTGTATGTTACGAGACTTCTAAAAAGCTATTTTCTGCCTTTTTTTTTTTTTTTTTTTTTTTTTTTTTTTGCCATTTCCTAAGTGATAGGCTTCTATGGTTTTGGTCTGAAGCTATTTTCTGCCATCTTTTCCATCACCCCAGTCTTTTCTGATGAACTATTCCAGTAGCTAGGGTCTGGGATAAAGGGTCAAAGGATATAAAAGTTACCAACAGTGACACAAAAAAAAATGCTTCAAATAATTAATAACTCAACAAACACAAATGAAAGGAACTCTTAAGTTCCACCACACACCTCTCAAACGGGCAAAGATGTCAAAAAAGGAAAACAAATACTGGCGTGACTATAGGGAAATACACACACTAAAGCAATGTTGGGGGAGTTATGAACGAGCCGAGCCACTATGAAAAGTAATTTAGAACTCTGCCCCCAAATTCACCAAACTGGGAATACCCTGTTATCCAATAGTAACACTACAAGGCCTATTCCACACAGAGAGATGAAAGAAAGAAGAAAAGATTCATATATACAAAAAATACAGAGAAGCTGTGGTGGAAAAGAACTAGAAACCAAGGCAGCCCCCACCGATGAGAGGATAACGGAATAAATTATAGTCTATAAATGTAAAAAAAAATTTCACCATAAGAAATTATGGAAAGGATGATTCTGGTGAAACCTGGGAAGGACTGTATAAAAAAGATTTTTTAAAATGAATTGAACAGAACCAGAACAATTTATACAATAGAAACAAAAGTATAAAGACAAATAACTTTCAAAGTCTTTAGAAACCAGATCAATACAATAACAAATCATGACCCTAAAGGACCAAGAATAAAGCACCTTCAGAAGGTGGACAGAATGGGGATAAAACTCAAGAAGGTCAGTCTGCCTTTATTCCTGTTCTGGCCCTGCTCCTGATCTTGCAGACTTGAAAATCACGGGTACTTTCATTTCCCTTCTTCCACTCTCCCTCACTTTCCAGCCTCCCTTGGTATACTGTCTTGAATCATTAGTCACTAGAGGGGGACAGACTGTCTGCATTTTTGCCTATATTTATATCCCAGTATTTAACCTGTCTGGCACATAATAAGCACTTAAAGGTAAACTAGGTTACTCAGTGGATACAGAACAAAGGCTTGGAATCAGGAAGACCAGAGTTCAAATTTGACCTCAGACATTTACTGGCTTATGTGACTCTGGGCAAGTCACTTAAACCTGTTTGACTCAGTTAACTCATCCATAAAATGAGATGGAGAAAGAAATGGCAAATCACTCCAGTATCTTTCCCAAGGAAATCCCAAATAGGGACATAAATAGTTAAACACGACTAAAACAATTCAAAAACAGTACACTTAATAAATGCTTGTTTAACTTCCTTCAAAATGAGATACAAATACCTGGACAATGACAATTTAGGAACTGCTTTTGCTTGATTATGCCTTTTTATGTAAAAGGTTTTTTTTTTTTTCTTTTTTCAATGGGGAAAGAAGAGGTAGTTGAAAGGAAAACAAAATAAATCCTTACAAATTGAAAAATAAAGGTCTTACTAATTCATTCGCCTGCTCAAAAATCTTAAGCCACTTCCTATTACTTCTTGGATAAAAGGAAAACACTACCAAAAATCCTGTACCAGGCATTATTCCTACTTCAGAGAATCAAAAAATTAAGGTATATTATCCTGGTTATGATGACCTAAAAATGGATGCAAACTTTTTGGAGTTAAAGGAAAATGTTCTAACAACAAAACTTAAATACTATCAACTCACAGGAGAGAGGGAAGTATGCATTAAAGATAGAATATCACTTATAGCAGTGAAAATAGTCACTTTGTAAAGATAGGCTGTTGGATTTAATTTGTAACAAAATATATTAAATCAAAATAAGTTTATAAGGAGATAGGTGGAAAGCATCATGCAGAGCACAATCTTTCTCTGCTGGTGCCTGCTAAACAGAATCTGCACATGTGATTGCAAGACATTACCAATAGAAGAGCTGGTGCCAAAAAATCATCATCTTCTACGGGAAGTTGTGGCTTAAGAACATTAGGCACAGGAGGCTGGGCTTCATGCTGATCAGCATCACAATGAAATGGAGCAGGGACACTGACAGATCCTTTTCAGTACAAAGGAAGTGTGAAGAATGCTCTACTAGGCTGGGAAGAATACTGCTACCACTAAATAGGATTTCACATTCCACAGTTTGTACCTTAAGAGACCCATTTTAGAAATTCAGGAGAAGAGATTTTAAAAGGTCCCAAAGACTGTGGATTTTATAAAAGTCAACAATAAACCATTAAATATCAGTCTGAATTCTTAAGGAACCCAGACTCTTCACCTAAGCATACTGGATACTTCAGCACAAGATGAGCTAAAGCAAAGTTGAGCATAGATGTCTGTGCTAAAAACAAAAACAACATCATCCATCAGTTTTAGACATCAACACAAGGCTAAAAGATCAATGTCCAACAGGTTTTCCTAGCCAGTCCAGATTTATGACAACGGGAAAGAAAGCCAACAAAATATAGAGAAAAGGAGGGATAATATTTTTATTTTAATGAACAAAGAGTAAATGGAGAGCAGTATCTACAAGAACATTTCTTAAGTGTATGGTATACCTGAGAAGGTAAGTATGATCAAAAAGAATTGAAAATAATATACTCTGGGCAAGTATTTTAAACTCGTAGTATCCCAAGGCAACTCTCTAAGAACATAAAACACACGTAGGCATAGATAGACAAATTTCCTCACGAGGAAATCCATGCACTGATGAAATCATGGATATCCACATGCACATATGCACATATAATACGGAAGTACAATACATTTTTGTCTCAGCTACAGAAAATATGAACACATTTTTTCAATATTATAAAGATCAAGAATGCATAAGTATATTTAATTTGAGGCTAAGGATTTATTCTAGAAAGTAAAGTTAATATAGCAAATTATGAGAGACTTTGATAACTAGATATCACTCTACCTGACCGCTCAGCTAACTTATTAATCACAGCTAATAAAGTAATTAGAGAAAAGCCACAACAGCAGTACTGTTCTATACAGGAAAAAGAGGAAACCTGGGGGGAAAAAATGTCACCTGCCAAACATTAAAAGTCATTACACTATGATTTCTTAAGCATTTCATAATCTTCTTTTTTTTTTTAAAGGAAGAAAAGGATTTTTTTTCTTGATTCTTTTTTTTTAATTTTATTTTAGTTCACATCATTGATTTCCACAAGATTTTGAGTTACATATTTTCTCCCCATCTTTCCCCTACCCACCACCCAAAAACAGCCATCCTAGTGTATCCCCCCTCCCCCAGTCTATTCTCTCC
>JAQQSV010004786.1:0-14731 GCA_028646515.1 Pseudochirops corinnae | reverse complement strand
AAATAAATTAATTTATTTTCTTGTTTACATCATTCATTTCCACAAGATTTTGACTTACAAATTTTCTCTTCATCTTTCCTCTAGCCAGCACCTCAAAACAACCATCCTACTGTATAACCCCTCCCCCAATCTTCTCTCTCCTATGTCCTCCCCCTCGCCCTTCTGACTTTCTGCTAGGGCAGAATGGATCTCCCTACCTCTGTATCAAAATTCCCAGTTGGATGTAGTTAATAATAATAATAATATATGTATATGCATATTTATTTTTAACATTTGATTATAGACCATTAAATTCTAGATGCTTTCCCTTCCTCCCTCGTCACCCACTGGAAGGACAAGCAATTAAATGCAGGCTGTACATGTGTAATTACACAGAACCTCTCCACAGTGGGCATATTGTGAGAGACTAATTAGATATCTCTCCTTCCTATCCTGCCCCCTCGACCTTGTTCTATTCTCTACCCTGTCCCTGTCCCTTTATAGAAGTGTGTACTTCCATCAACCCTCCCCCTACCCTGCCCTCTCCTCCATCATCCCACCTCTCATCCTTATCCCCACTACTCTCCTGTGTGGCAAGATACTCAGTTTAGAATTTATGTCATTCCTTTCCCAAGCCAAATTCAAGAGTAAGGTTGACCCTTTCCCTTTTGCTTCTTGTTCTTCCCCTCCATTCTAACAATTATCTTTTGCCTCTTCTATATGAGATGATTAACCCCATTGTGTCTCTCCTCTCTCCTCTCATTCTAATCCTCTCCCACCTCAGAATTTCACCTTTTAGAGTATTGTCTCTTCCTATTCAATGGATTTTGTGCCCTCTATGTACTCATATACACACATATTCAGATATGTGTTTGTATGCATATATAAACCCTCCTATATAGACATATGTGTATGTATATGTACATACACATTTGTATTCCCTTCACCTATCCTCATAGTGAGAAAAGTTTCATAAGTTAAATTATCACTTTTCCATGTTGGCAGGTAAATAGTTCAACCTTGATAAGTTCCTTATGACTTCTTTTCCATGTTTACCTTCTCATGTTTCCTGTATTTGAGTGTCAAACTTTCTTTTCAGTTCTGGTTTTTCAGTAAGAATGTTTGAAAGTCCTCCACCTCACTGAATGACCATATTTTCCCCTGGAACATTATACTCAATTTTGCTGGGTAGGTGATTCTTGGTTTTAATCCTACCTCCCTTGATCTCCAGAATACCATATTCCAGGCCCTTCAATCACTTAATGTAGAAGCTGCTAGATCCTGGGTTATCCTAATTGCATTTTCTCAGTATTCTAATTGTTTCTTCTTGGCATCTTGTAATATTTTCTCCTTAGTCAGGGGACTCTGGAACCTGGCTATAACATAGCTAGGAGTTTTCTTTTTGGGATCTTTTTCAAGAGGTGATTGGCGAATATTTTAAAGTTCTGTTTTGCCCTCTGGTTCTAAAATATTAGGACAATTTTTCTTGAGGATTTGTTGAAGGGTACTTTATAAGTTCTTTTTTTGATCATGGCTTTCAAGTAGTCCAATAATTTTTAAATTATCTCTCCTGTATCTATTTTCCAGGTTAGTGGTTTTATTAAGGAGATATTTCACACTGCCTTCTATTTTTTCATTTGTTTGGATCTGTTTAATAGTATCTTGATTTCTCTTAAAGTTATTTCCTTCCATTTGCTCCACTGTAATTGTGAAGGAATTATTCTCTTCAGAAAGCTTTGGAGATTATTTTCCATCTGGCAAATTTGACTTTTTAAGGCATTCTTCTCCTCATTGGCTTTTTGGGCCTTTTTTGTCATTTGAGTGAATCTATTTTTTAAGATGTTAATTTCTTCATTCAGGTTGTTGACTCTCTTTTCATGATTTTCTTACCTCATTCTTATTTCTTTTCCCAATTTTTCCTCCACTTCTCTTATTTGATTTTCAAAATCTTTCTTAAGCTGATATATGGCTTTTAGGCAATCTTCATGTTTCTTGGAAGCTTTTGGTGCAGGATTTCTGACTGTGTTATCTTCCACCCATTCCATGCTTTGATCCTTCTCGTCCCCAAAGCAGGAATCTAGGGTTTGGTTACTATTCTTACTTTGCTTCCTTTGCCTGTTCATGTTGGCCAGTCAATTACTTGATTTTTTAGCTCTGTGGAACTCTTCTTCCAGAGGGGAAAGCTCTGTCCCAAATTGCTGGGGTTTTTGCAGCTGCCGGAGCTATTAGGGGGATGCCATTTTTTTTGCAGCCCCCACCAGCTTTGGCTCACTGAAAAAACACCCCAGGACCACCACCCAATACCAAGATCTGGATCCAGGCCACTCAATACAAACATACTTGGCCTCTGAATGATCACTTGGTCCTCCTGCAGTCTGTAGCCTGGGAGCTCTGAAGTAGCCCCATGGAGGCAGCTGCAGGGCTGCTGCTTCTGCTGCTTCCTTGCCCTGGAAGTAGTTTGGCCAGACCACTTTTCTCCCCCAAGTTGAGCTGAGTTCCCCTGACCTTTTACTTAGTCTTTGTTTCTTATGGCTTGATAGTTCTGGAAACTACCACAGCTGCTGCTGATCCACTCCCTGAAGGATCCAGCTTTGGCTTGTCCTGGCCGCCCCCAGGGCAGAGCTGGGGTTTCAGTCTGGTCTGTTTTTGGCTCCCAGCACTAATATGATCCCTTCCTGCCAAGCTGCCTTCAGTGAGAGGTGTATTTGTGTGAGTTTTGGAGCCTTAAAATTTGTTTAGAGTCCTAATTTATTGGTATTTGAAGTGGCTATGTGGGAGCTGTGGAACCTTGCTACTCCTATGCCACCATCTTGGCTCCTCCCCTCTTACTTTATTTTCAAAATCCTTCTTGAACTCCTCCATCACCTGTAACCAGTTCATATTTTTCTTGGAAGCTTTTGGTGCAGGCGTTCTGACTGTGTTATCTTCCTCCCAGTCCATTCTTTGATCCTTTTTGTCCCCAAAAAAGGAATCCAAAGTTGGATTGCTGTGCTTGCTTTGCTTCCTTTGCTTGCTCATGGTGCCAGTCAATTACTTGACTTTTGAGCTCTTTGCGACATTGGAACTCTGCTTCGAGAGGGGAAAGATTTGTCTCAAATTGCTGGGGTTTTCACAGCTGCTGGAGCCTTCTCCACAGCCCTCACCAGCTTTGGCTCACTGGTCAAACACCTCAGGACCACCACCTAAGACAAAGATCCAAATCCAGGCAGCTTAAGGCCAAAGTTTTCAGCCTCTCAAGGGTTGCTTGGCCAGACACTCTGAAGCAGCCATGTGGAGATGCCTACAGGGCCACCAAACCTCCACCACTTCTAGCTCCAGGGCCCAGATGGAACCTGCTCCACCTTCACTCCCCCTCTTCCCCCCACATCCAGCAGAGTTCCACTGACCTCTCACTTTTTTGTTGGCCTCTATAGGTTGATATTTCTGGAAACTGCCACAGCTGCTGGTGATCCACTGAAGTCCCTCCAGCCGTGGCTGATTCAGAGCCACCCTGGGGCTAAAACTGCAGGTTCATTCAGGGCTATGCTCTGCTCCCAGTATGCTGGTATGGACCTTTCCTGCTAGCCTGCTGGGCTGCCTTCGGCAGGAGATTAGTTTCTCTCTGTCACTTTGTGGGTTTTGGAGCTCTAAAATTTGTATAGAGTCATATTTTACAGGTATTTGAGGTGGTTATGGGGGGAGCCCATGGAGTTTTCCTGCTTCCACACTGCCATCTTGACTCCACCTCCCTTTATGGTGAACCTTCAATAAATTTGTTTTATTTTGGCTGAAAGAGTACTTGGGTTGAATTTATTTGGCAGGACTCAGGGTGCATTTTGGGGTCTTGAGCACCCCTAAACCCAAAACCTCAACACGTGTTAGTACATAAAAATTCTAAAAGTTCTACTTATAAAAATACCCAGAATGATACCAGTTTCTAGCCTAACAACAATTAATCTTGTACTCTACAGTATCCACTTCACTGTGAATGCAAATCCATTGGTTTTTGCTTTCCTCTCCCAGCAAAATGAAAAGCAATGACTTCTGTAAGCTCAACCCCAGCCCCCAAAGAAAATCAGAAATGAAAAACAAAAAAAAAATGCCTGAGGAAAAAGCTTTAAAGAAATATCATTACACGGAAAAATATACTTTACATATCTTTGCTGGCATCTCATACCATCTCTTCTCTATCCTTCCTTTAGAATAGTAGATTTGTAACTGAAAAGTATCCTAACAATTCTCAGCTGCATTTTTTGTAAAGCTTAAACAGAATAGTAACAGATGGGTTCAGTTACTAGTCCAGTAGGAGTGGGAAACCTGCAGCCTTGAAGTCACACCTCAAGGCCACAGGTTCCATACACCTGGGCCAGGGACAAAGAGCTAGTAATTGTCTCCAATAGGATTTGAATCCAGGCTTTCTTTACTCCCAGCTTCCCCATACCCTATCTGATTTATCATACTGGTTTATCATACTTATCTGCATTACTAGTGTCTGCTATTTCAGTCTTCTGTTGGGAAAAAAATAAACGCTTAGTGTATGTTCAGTACTTTCAACTTTTTTTGGAGAAGACCTTGATACTTTCCAGGGTGATCAAATGTGTTCTTTCACAGGTCTAAAAAAACTGGAATTTATATTTAAGTAGCTGCAAAGCCTTATTTCCAAAGAGAGCTCAAACATAGTAGCATTTGAGAAGTTAAGATCAAAATAGTCACCAAAAATAGGCCTAAGGCTGCTGTTAAAAATCCCATAATAAATAGTTGTTTTACTTCATGGCTTCACATAAATTTTGACAGGTCTAGAAACTAAATCATCATTTACTGTACTTACCAAATGTTCAATGGTGTATATATTAATAAAATTTAAATATACTGAGAAAAAGAGGAACATGGAATGACAATTTCCTCCTCTCATTATTGATTCCTTTTTAGAATATAAAGTAAGAAATCTGAAGCTGGGAAACCAGCCCAGAATTATTTTTATCTTCTGGGGATACACCCAAAAGTAACTGTCACCTTCTCATAAATAAATAAAAAATGTTTTAATTCTGTTCTTGTAACAGGAATTTTTTGGAGAAAATATTTGTATTTGGTATTTTGACTCTTTTTTATATAACTGGAAGGGCAGGGGTCCAATCATATGGATAGGATATGATCCAGTCATATGTTCTTCATTTTTTTTTCCACCCATGGAATGGGAATATTGAATTTACCTGTGTGTATGACAAGGGTGGTAAGGAAGATAGTATGATAAATGCTTTAGTATTCAATGAATGTTTGAAGTCATTGAGTCCAACCTCTCCATTCTACAGAAAAGGAAACTAAAGCCCAGAGAGATTAAGTGATTTTTCTGGGGTAATACAATAAATGTTTGAGGAGAGTCTGAAACAAAGTCTTCCTGAGTCCAATTTGAGTTCTTTGCTCACTCTGTTGTTCTTATAGGAGAAAAGAAAATATTTGCATTTTCCTCTACTCTCATGCTTCATAGGATAATAGATTCATGGATTTAGAGTTGGAAGGAAATTTAGAAATTTAGTCCAAACCTCTAATTTTACACATGGGGAAATTCAGACCCAGACTTGGTAAATGACTTACCCAAGTCACAAGGTCATGGGGCTTACTACTATCCTGATGCTCTTTTCAATCAATTATAATATTAGAGGTAGAGGTACTTTAGAGGAAATCTTATATAAAACAACACAATCAAGAATTCCTTCCATTACATCTCCAAGAAGTTACCATTTGTTCTCTGCCTAAAAACCTTCTGTGAAAAAAAGTCCAATACTTTTGCAGGCAGATCGAATTATAAGCAGATTTTTATTTGTTTTCCTTATATGAACTTGGCCTTTAACCCATTGCTCTTACTTCCGTTCTAGGGGAGTGTGTACAAAAAAAAGTAGTGTTGTTTCCCAATGTGCTTCAAGACTTAGTAAATAATTATTACGCAAAGCATTGACATCCACACTATGACAACAAAATAGAAATCATAAGATCTATAACATCAAGTGATATTTTCTAGTTGAGAAGACAAAATGACCACATGTAACTATTAAAGAATTATAAAATTGATTTTATCTTCACAATCTATTGTTATTTATTTAATTTTTAAAATTTATTTAATTAATTAATTTGATTTTTATTTAATTCAGGGACTTAAATGAGGTTTTACAACATATTTGTATGTGAGTTTATGTGTGTGAATGAGTTTCTATACATGTATACATATGTGCATATATGTATGTTATATACATGCATATAAAATAAGGGAATAAACAATATAAGATCTTGTCAATATCCTATACTAATGATGGGGTCCAGGCTCTGGGAAACCCCTTGAACTATGATTGAATCTTCCCATTTGATGAGGCATTTGCCTGAGGCCACAAGCCTTTCATTATAGCTAGGCCCAAATCTCTTATTCTTAACTTAGCCTATCCCTCCATTGTCCAGCTACTTTCCCACCCTTTGTCCTATCAAAATATCTATACCCTAATCTGTTACCCTTAAACTAGCCTAACCTTTCATTGTCTGTCATCTCCTGAAGCTATTTCATACCCTTAATCTCATTACTGGAGTCAGACTACATCTGACTCCTCCTCAAGACCCTCCCCAAACTCCTCTTCTAGACCACTCCTAGATCCTTCCCACAATTTTTCTGTATATAGTATGCATCCTGCCTCCATGAAGGTGCTGAGAATTATCTAGTGCAGTCTCACTCTGTGTCAGATTATTCTGGCCACTTGTCAATACAAACTTCACATATACTTAGGGTCTGACTAGGTGGTGCAGTGAATAGAGCACTGGCCCTGGAATCAGGAGGACCTGAGTTCAAAGCAGCCCTCAGACATTTGAAAACTTAAAATCCTGTGACTTTGGGCAAGTCGCTTAACCCCAATTGCCCTCCAAAAAGCAAAAAAAAAAAAAAATAGGCAGAGAGCCAATTGTTAAGACAAATCTCTAATAAGCTTTGTTTTTCTTTGGCTCAGAGACGACTTGAGTCGAATTCATTCAGCAGGACCTGGTGTGCTGATATTTTAGTGTCTCGAGCACCCCTAATATAAACCTTAAAGCTCAGCACTACAAGCAATTGTACTATAGGCTAGGTCATTAATAAAGCCTTGCATTTTTTTCAGTATTTTGGACAATTGCTCCTCTTCTCTGATTCGAGGGCTGGACAGTGGAACACTACATTTCTCCTAAAGCTTTGCTTTATAGATGGCCTTCTTCATAACCTCATCAGCAATTCTACATGGTTTAGCCTCCCCAGAATAACATGCTACCTGAGACAAGTATTCCCTTATTCTCTTCAGCCCTTTTAAGTTTCCTTTTCTGTGTTGTTTCCCCCATATTAAATTTGAGTTCCTTGAGGGTAAGGGCTTTTTATTTATTTATTTATTTTTTTGTCCCCGGCACTTAGTACAGAGCCTGCACAGAGTGAGTGTTTAATTGATGGTTATTGAATTTAATTATAGTCCCTAAAGCTTCTAGGAAAGTGAAATGTGCGTTCATGTTCTGCAAATGCTTATTGATAAGGCAGTAGTATGTTACCCTAGGAAGAATGCTGCCTTTGGAGTAAGAGGATGTGAATTCAACTTATAGATCAGCAGTTTATTAACTAGTGTGACTTGGAATAAGTCATTTCGCCTCTATGGAACTTATATTTCTAGGGTAAAAGGAAAGGGTTGGCCCAGGTAAGATCCCAGTTGAGACCTCCATCCAGCAGTAAATCAATAATCAATACATATAATACAATAAATGAATAATCCTACAATACATTGTAATTGAGTCCTAAATTGCACCTTACTGGCTACAACTGATGTAATTGTTTAGAAAAAATGAAAGGTAGTCTTTACAGAATAATTTGGGGAAGCAGCAAGTGAGATTAAAATTGTATTTCTGAAAGTTTCTTGGGGAGTCAGGGCAGGGAGAAGGTTCAATGGTGTTCCAGACTTCACTTTCTCATCTTTCTCCCTCCTTCTGTTCTCTAGTTTGATCTAAGTCTATAGGGAACTGATGTGGTGCCCTAAGGGTTAATATTAAGGGTTGCTTTCTCAGTACCTTGGGAGGACCTCCTGAGCCTGAGAGCATCCTAAAGTAAACTTCCCCCTTATCCTGGACCATTAAGAGTAACATAAAACTTCCCCCTTATCCGGGACCATAACTGTCCTGTGTCATAAAATTTCCCCTGTCTCCTTTATCCTGTGTCATCCATCTTCCTCATCCTATCCGTAAATCTCCAACTCCCATTAGAAACCCTATAAATTCACCATCCTATAGGCTGTGCAGCTATCAGCTATGTAAGTCTGATCCTTTTCCTACATCAATACCTTTGTTTACCTTCTTGCTAAGTCTCTGGCCTGAATGCTTTTGTGTTACTGAAGCACCCATTGGCTAAAGAGAAGGTCTAATTGAGTTTTTTCAAAAACCTGAACCAGCTGTCCCAACTCTTACCTCAGTAAAACAATAGATGTGATTTTAGAATACTTTTCCCTCTCTAGGTCAATCAGAATGTTTCTTAATTCTGAGTGGCAGGGAGTGAAAAAAAGAGAGATGCATGTTTATTAAAATTAGCCCTAAATTTACTTTATTTGACAAATCAATCTCTTTTCAATCACTTTCCATTCCTCAATCTATGAAACTGATTTTTCACTAAAACCTAGACTTTTCCATTTGCCTCTTATTTGAAGAAGTTAAAATCCTAATGACAACTTAAGCTATCTAAACAAAGAAAAACCAAACATCTGATAGTGATATGTAAGTGCTTAACAAAAATGAATGCTAAGAACTAATTCTTAGTATAAATCTTTTCACCCACTTACATTGGAGCAAATAAGACCTTTATTTTCATCACCTCACAAATATTCTGCAAGAGAATTATTTCATTTACTAATGCCTTTCCTTCTATTTACAAAACAGAGCTACTCTAAAAGAAAAATAAGAGAATAGAAGCACTGAAATATTTCATTAGAACATGTATTTTTCTCAATTATATTCATGCATATATGTATGCATATGCAAATAGATCAGCTTAAATGTATGATTTTGCTGTAACTTTACTTATGAATTAATTTCAAAGAATTTACTTTGAATTTCACATTTGATGTAAGAAAACAAGAAACTTATGAAAAAGGCAAGGAAGCAACTATAGATACTGACAGAAGGAAAATGTAAGCCTAAGGAAATTAACTGTGTTAAATTAAGATTGCTAAATAAGATGAATTTGAGACAGCATAATATATTCGAAAGTCATCAAAACATCTTAAAACATGTCAATTGCATCTTCTGTTCCAAAATCCATGAAATTCCGAAGTCATTTGTATCTTGCCTCAGGGAATTTGATACACCAGACATGTGCTGTTCTGCAGAGAGGAGGTATATGAATATCTTCCAATCTGGTATCTGTCTTGCTTTCATTTTTGTATCATTCTGGAGCTATCATAACAAAGGACAAAATTAGCTGCTTATTTTGGAGAGCAAAATGTTACCACTGTCAGTACACTGAAAAGTAGCACTGTAAGTTTAACACCTGGACCATAAGCCAGCTTTTGCCAAAGGTTTGTCCTTCATTCTGGAAAAGGACCATGACATCAGGATGATGATGCCATGACTTGCACTTGAATTGGATTTGAGTGAGGGAGGGCTGTGCAAAGTCACCAGCCTCACTTTCTCCTCCAGAGTCACCTGGATCCAGTGGCCAGATCAGAAAGACTGGAGATGGCTCCAGATCCAATGGGAGACCTTGGCCTTTTTAAGCTAAGGTCTTTCTGAGGTCTCACTTTGACTGAGGCAATGCTTATTCCGTGATAAGGCCTGTTTAAGAAGTGAGTCAAGGAATGGCCCCTTCAATTAAAAAAGAAGAAATCAATCTGGGAGAGTAAGATGCTCAGGATTGCTAGCTGAAAGAAAAGCAATTACTATTTATTTCCCTCTGAGCCTGGGGGGCCCAAAAAATAATCATTAAGTAGTGCTTGGGCAGGGACCTATTGTTAGCCTATCAATGAGAGCCTGAGTGAATTGGGTTTAAGGCACGGTCTTAAAAAAAAAGAAAAATCTAAGAAGTAAACCCCAAGATAACTAGTTAGGTTTCAGTCATCAAAATTTACCTTCACTGGGGCAGAACACCCTCTGATGAGGGCATGATACCCTACCGTAAGGGTTAGCAAAGTGGGATTTTGATGTCATTGTTTCCTGTAGTTCAGTTTCCTAGGCTTAGGCTAAATTGTAAACATCAAAAGGATTAATTTCTTTTGAGCCCTGATAACTTTTAGCTGTGCTGAGTCAAATAGGTTTTGTGCCCTCTGGCTCAAAGCCAATCAGGGGCCAAGTCTTTGTCATACATTCTGGGAGGTTGGCATTTTATTTTAATAGTTTGCTTATGAAAAGAACCTTATGATTCCATGGAGGGGACTCTTGAGAAACCATTTGTTAAGACTTCCCCTCCCCCAGAATTACTCACAGGTGTGTGCTCTCTTGATCTGGTGGTGTATATAAGTGATTGTATTACTTTGTTCAGACTGTAAGAGCCTGGTCTATTCTCCATACTAATTTCTCTGTTTGTATTTTCTACTTTTCTGTAATTAAAGGAAGATTGTTGATCCCTTTAAAACTTGTCTTTCCTTTAGCAAAGCACATCAAAGAACCTGTGCTTGCAAGGCCATCCTGGGTGTGCTAAGGTGCTTACTAATACACCTATATTTTGGGGGGGAGGGATAGGAGGAGGAGAGAAGAGGAGAGGGGAGGACAGGGAGTGAGAGGGAAGAAGAGGCTCTCGTGGATTAGTCAACCATAAGTCCTTGCCCAAGCATCACTGACATAGTGGAATGTAAATCATAATTTTTTCCCTTTCTACTATAAACCCTGAGGGTCTTCCTCTCCTAGTTTGATTTCTTTTTCCTTTTTTTCCTTTTTTGGAGGGAAATTGGGGTTAAGTGACTTTCCCAAGGTCACACGGCTAGGTTTTTGTGTTAAGTGTCCAGGATCGGATTTGAACTCTGGTCCTCCTGACTCCAGGGCCGGTGCTCTATTCACTGTGCCACCTAGCCGCCCCAATTTTTTTAAATTTATTAAATGGGTCCATGCCTTGACCCCTTTGCCAAAGGACCTCCTTCCCAGAATTTGGGATTGCCACCTACATCTTCCTTGTCCATTTAGCATTTTCTATTTTTGTGTTTACCAGGGCCTAGTTCCTGGCAAAGAGTCCCTGTGACACAGTTAAGCTCACAGTCATGAGTGGTTCTGCCATCAAGATACTAAGCTTGTAGCAACTGGTCAGTAAATTATACAGTTTTACATGTGTGAGATAAGAAATTTGGTTTCTGGCTGAAGTTTCTTTAATTACCAGGGTTAGCCAGAGGAAGGACTGGAGAAGATCATTAAAATCTCAGCAGCAACAACTGGAGCATCTGAAAGATTAAAGTCCAGAGCAGAGAAATGTTCCCTTTTCCCAGTACAAATAGTCATAGGATTGAGTTTAATTCAAACCTCATATGGGCTTATAATTCCTTTCAGGGACTGATGTTTGCCTATTTTTCAACCTTCTGTTTGATTCCTAAACCTGAATTTCCTTCCAGTTTTTTAATCTGCGGTGATTTATCAGCTACCACGTGCCCTTTTGATACATTTTAAAACTGTTCCCCATAAGAGACAGAACCTTATTTTTTTGCAGAAATAATTGAAAAGACATGAGGGGCTCCTTGAGAGCTTTGATTGTACCATAGCAAGAACACTATTTCCTAAATTGTCAAAGAGGATGGAACAAGAGATATGGTTTCAGAATGTTCTAACTTTGCAGAGGAATTAGTAGGTGCTGTTCAGGGTGATATGTAGTAAAGTTGTACCTATGGAACATCCAGACATAGTGATAAAATATCAAAACAAAAAATCTATGGCAAGAGGAGAAACCCATGTCTGCAACCTCCTTCTACCAATATCAATAACTCAAACTACTGTCAGTCAGAATCAAACCAGCCAGTGTGTATTTTAATTAATGATTTAATCGAACTGAGACAAATGATGAAGGGATGCTGAAGGATGCTTGTAAAGAGGTTCCTTGTCCCTCTCCTTTCCTGATTCAATACAAGAATGTCTCTGGCCTCAACCTAAGAATGCCACATGTGCCATGGAAGCATAAAGGGAATTTACTCAATTTTGTAATATGTAAATGCTTGCAATTTGTCCCTCTCTATATGCTTCAGGGGATAGAGCAATGAGCCTAAAGTCAGGAAGACTCCTCTTCCTGTGTTCAAATCTGGTCTCAAACACTTACTAACTGTGTGACTTTGGGCAAGTCACTAAACCCCCTGTTCCTCATCTGCAAAATGGGCTGAAGGAAATGACAAACTATTCCGGTATCTTTGTCAAGAAAACCTCAAATAAAATCACAAAGAGATGGACATGACTGAAACAACTGAACACATACATCACGTTTGATATTAAGAATATTTAAACACACACCCTGAGAATTCCGTAGTATCTGTTGTACAAATTTTGAAAATAGCACTGAATATTTAGCATTTTCAAACTGTAGCCTGAGACATTCTTGTGTTGAATCAGGAAAAGGAAGGGAGAAGGGGCCCCTTCACAAGCATCCTTCAGCATCCCCTCTTGTCTGTTTGATTAAATCATGGAGCTAGAAAGGTTTCCAGTATGAGAGGGTGGAGGGCTGGCCATGAAATCAGTTTGACCTGAGTTCAAATGTCCCTTTATGTACTTATTAGTGATATGAACATGATCTTAATTCAACATTGTGTGGCCTCAGTTTCCTTTGCTATGGAAGGAGGGTTGTGGAATTAATTGCCTGTAAGGTCTTTTCTAGCTCCAAATTTGTGATTCTTTTATTATTATCTCTCATTTGAAGTCTAGTCTAATTGAACTTGGAGAGAATCATTATCATACAGTTTTCTATAGATTATTGTTTCTTTCTGCCCACAGCCACTCAGAAAGCCATAAACTAAATATATTAGTGACAAAATAATAGATCTTTGAAGTATCAAGCAATCAACAAACTCTTATTAAGGGCTCTCTAAGTACCCCTAAGCACTATCCTATTCATTGGAGATAAAAAGACAAAAAGAAAATACTTCATAGCTTCAGGGAGCTTATATTCTATTGGAAAACATAGAAAAAGGAATTAAACAAGTGAGAGCCTCAGAAAGAAAGCATATAAAAAATGTCCTTAACAATCAGGTATAGAATTTGACGTTTGATGTCATTAGATCACATGTTTTATATCTAGTTCTTATAATCCTGAAAGCTTGTAGATATAATAGAGGGCAACTAGGACTTTGCCCTGGTTATCAACATCTTCAGAGCATCCTTCCTCCTTTTTATGACTTCCATAGCAGTAATACACTTAGTGCTCCTCTCTGAGCCCCCAAGACATGCCAGAAAGATCACAGGCAGTTCACCATCTCCAGGATCCCACTGCTATGGTATCTCTCTCCAGAATCCTCCTGCCTTTCTAATGAGTGACTTATTTCAATTCAGACTGTCTGGGAGTTACCTCCTCACTCATAACAATTGTATGATCAGATTATCCTCTGAACCCCCCCAAACTCTACCTTCAAATCCATTTGACCCAAGTGCAGGAATTCTTAGGTATGACTCTGCCCCCTAATTATTAATTAATCTCTTGACAGTAAAGATTTCAAGCTAAAATGGCCATTGGAAAACTTCTGGGCCAACTCTCTCACCTTACAGATAAGGAAATCGAGGCCCAGAGAGGAGAGATAAGGTAAAGTACACACAGGTATTCAGTGGCAAAGCCAGAATTTGGAGACATAAGATCTGTCTCAAAATCTTGTACTTTTTTATAGTACCATACTGCTGCTTGCTGTAGGGATATATGATCTAATATCAATACCATTTATTTTGAAGCATTTGGGCATATCTTACATGGGGCAATTCTTACTATATGCTGACAATCAGGAAAAAAAATGAATGAGAGAAATTGAACTTGACTCAACATATGGTTACTATTATTCTAAAATATATATGTATGCATTCTGTGAATCATTTATTCTAGCAGAGCAAACAAGCAAGAATTTGGGTCATGTACTCTAAATAAGATAAGGAATAGAGTGCAGTTTACTTGAATGAAAAATTAATGTTTGGTAACAAACAAGACAAGGCAATAAGATTTTCTCAGGATGTTTAGTTATTTATGGGAAGAAAAATATGCCCTTGAGACTGTGTGGTAATAGGGGCAGGTACATGCAGTACATGGCCCGCATAGCCCAGAGACAGCAACTTTCATATAGCTGTTATTATTCTGTCTCTTGGACACATTTGAAAACAAAGACCTCAGTTAAAGGTAGCCCTTCTCACTGGCCCTGTCACTGTGCTTCTGTCTCATTCCCCCTCTTTTCCCTTGACCTTTTTTCTCTCTATTATTTTCTTCCCTCATTGTTTCTTTGACTTGATTCTTTTTAGGCCTCTTCTGGCTTGTTACTAGGAAAAGGAGATCACAATGAAAGTTGATGGAATACAACCAGTGTCTCTGATAAAGGCCTCATTTCTAAAATATACAAGGAATTATGTAAAATCTTTAAGAATACAAGTCATTCCTCAATTGATAAATGGTGAAAGCATATGAACACGTAATTCTCAGAGGTAGAAATTAAAGATATTTATAAGCATATGAAAAAAAAATGTTCTGAATCACTCTTGATTTGAGAAATGCAAATCAAAACAACTTTGAGGTACCACATCTCACCAGCCAGATTGGCTAAGATGACAAAACAGGAAAATAACAAATACTGGAGAGGATGTGGAAAAA
>JAQQSV010004785.1:0-14731 GCA_028646515.1 Pseudochirops corinnae | reverse complement strand
AACTCAGTCTTCTGGTATTTAAATGAATGCACTATCTATATTTCTTATGTAGAGAGCCTGTTCCATTTTGTGATTAATAACTATATCAGCATATTTATAGTTACTGTAGGCATTGTGAATACTGCATTGCTGATACAGCTAGACATATGAGTAAACATAAAGAAACTCCAATATGATGAAGAAATACTATGGGTTAACGGAAACCAGAGAAATAAATCCAGAAAACACTATAATAAGAACAAATAGAAATGTCAGGGGGGAAAATAAGAAAATACTTGGCCAAAATGAATCTAAGAATCAATTAAAGAAATTAGGCAAGAGAGGAAAAAAAGAAATTCAAATTTTTAAAGGGGAAAAGGCAAAGGGAGAAAAAGCTGCTTGGAACAAAAGGTAGAAAGACAATTGAAGGGAGAATTCATTTAAAAAAGAATATAAAAACAGAACATGATATGAAATAATAAGAAATATTAGAAAAGATTCAAAAAGACTTAAGCACTAGAACCTACAAATTATCTACTATTGAAAACAATTCATTCAAGGGAAAGCACAAAAGATAATTTAAGACTCATCAGATGACCTAAAAACTATGTCCAAATTTTTAAAATGAACTAAATGTCAAGAAATCATGAAAGGAAACTGCTCAGAACTTTTAGAATCAAAAGGCCAAACTAGCAAACTAAAATCCCTGTCACGTCCTGATATATCAAACAGATCATACACATAGTTGGCATGATGCAAATTTAGAAGTTCCAGGGCAATTTTTAAAATACAGGATGTAGCTAGAAGGAAAGAATTTAGTACTAACAAGCCATAGTCCAGATCACAGAAGAATATACTGCAATGTCACTAAAGATAAGGAAATTTTGGACTATATATTCTAAGAAGCAAAAGAAAAAGCTTACATCCAACAACAATATCCTACAAAAATTAATGTGGCCTTTAAGGGGAAAGTTAATATTTAATATAGGAGAAGCCTTAAAAGAATTCCTAAAAAAGAACAAATGTTATGCACAATCTTTGAAATGCAAATATATGAATTTGAAGACAAAAACCTCACAGAAATAGGTAGCAGAATGGATTAGAAAGAAAAATCCAACTGTATATAGTTTCTTTTAGAGAGAAAACTTGAAATAGAATAATTTAAAAATAAGGACCTTAAACAGAATTTATTATGCTTCAGAATCAAATTTTAAAAAAAGCAGAGGTACCAATAATAAATTAAATGCTCAAAAGTAAAATATCCATGGCCAGAAGAGATAAAAGAATAAACTATATTAAGATGAAGGGCTCCATAGGCAATGAAATAATAATTCATAGGAGGCAGAGCCAAGATGGTGATGTTGAAAGAGGAAAACTCTATAAGCTCCCAACATAACCACCTCAAATATCTATAAAATATGACAACAAACAAATTTTAGAGCTACAAAAACCCACAAAGTGACAGAGAGAAACAATCTCCCACTGAAGGCAGCTGAGCAGGTAGAAAGGAAGGCTCCATTGCAGCATGCTGGGAGCCAAGCCAAGCCTGAGATTTTATCCACTGGGAAGCCTTGACCAGCAGTGGCTGGAGTGAACTTTTGGAGAGTGGATCACCAACAGCTGTGGTGGTTTCCTGAAATATCAACCCATAAATGCCAAAAACAGAGTAAAAGGTCAGTGTGGAACTCTGTTGGAACTAGAGGGGGGATGGAGGAGCAAATCTGGCCTGTGCCCCCAGAGTGAGAAGCAATGGAGGTGCAGCTGCCCATGCATCCTCCTCCATATTGCTTCTTCAGAGATCATGGCCTGCAGGTTACAGGTGGACCAATTGAAAATTCAGAGGGTAATTGCTCTTCCTTTAACTTGCCTGTTTCTATTTGAGGTCTTGAGTGATTATGTGTGACAAGTAAGGCAGAATTTGTGGGGACAGCAGAGAGGGCACCCGACTGATAGCTCTGACATCCGTGAAAACCCCAGTGATTTGAGACAAAGCTCTCCTCTCTGGAAGCAGAGTTCTACTGTGGCAAGGATCTCAAAAGTCAAGTAATTGAGTGGCAACATCATCAACCAAAGGAAGCAAAGCAAACACAGC
The DNA here is from genome assembly GCA_028646515.1 of Pseudochirops corinnae. NCBI lineage: Eukaryota > Metazoa > Chordata > Mammalia > Diprotodontia > Pseudocheiridae > Pseudochirops > Pseudochirops corinnae. Next base: position 12,660 of record JAQQSV010004785.1, on the reverse strand, counting down.
AATCAAACCCTAGATTTCTTTTGGGGGGACAAAAAGGAACAAAGCATGAATTGGGAGGAAAAAAAACTAAGTAAGAACTCTTGCACAAAAAGCTTCCAAGAAAAATATGAACTTCTTACAGGCCATGGAGGAGCTCAAGAAGGATTTTGCAAATCAAGTAAGAGAAGTAAAGGAAAAATTGGGAAGAGAAATGAGAATGATGCAAGAAAATCATGAAAAGAGATTCAACAACCCGACTGAAGAAAGTAAAACCTTAAAAATAGATTAATTCAAATGGCAAAAGAGGACCAAAAAAGCAAATGAAGAGAAGAATGCCTTAAAAAGCTAAATTTGCCAGATGGAAAAAGAATTTCAAAAGCTCACTGAAGAGAATAATTCCTTCACAATTATATTGGAGCAAATGGAAGCTAATGACTTGATGATAAATCACGATACTATTAAACAGATCCAAACAAACAAAAAAAAATAGAAGGCAATGTAAAATATCTCATTGGAAAAACCACTGACCTAGAAAATAGATCCAGGAGAGATAATTTAAAAAATTATTGGACTACCTGAAAGCCTTGATCAAAAAAACCCTAGAAATCATCCTTCAAGAAATTGTCCAGGAAAATTTGCCCTGATATGTTAGAAGGAGATGGAAAAATAGAAATCGAAAGAATTCACCAATTACCTCTTGAAAAAGATCCCCAAAAGAAAACTCCTAGGAGTATTAAAGCCAAGTTGGAGAGTTCCCATATAAAGGAGTAAATATTACAAGCAGCCAAGAAGAAACAATTTGAATATTCTGGAAACACAATCAAGATAACACAGGATCTAGCAACTTCCACATCAAGGTATCAGAGAGCTTGGAATATGATATTCTGGAGATCAAAGGAGCTAGGATTAAAAGCAAGAATCACCTACCCAACAAAACTGAGTATAATGTTTCAGGGGAAAATATGGTAATTCAATGAAATAAAAGACTTTCAAGCATTATTGATGAAAAAAACCATATGGGAGGGTATTTGGGCATATTAATACATATGTGAGTGTTGGATATATGTGTACAGGTATACGTAGACAGAGGGCACAGGATCAATTAAATAGGAAGGGATAGTGTTTGAAAAATAAAAATAAGAGGTGAGGGAGGAATATAATGAGAGGAGAAAGGGAGAGATAGAATAAGGTAAATTATCTCATATAAAAGAGGTAAGGGAAAACTGTTAAAATGGAGGGGGAGAATGGGAAGGCTATAGGGAATGGGTCAAATTTACTCACATTGAATTTGTTTTAAGGAGGGACTAACATACACAGTAAAGTGAGTAACTTATTGTACAGGAATGTAGGGGAGAATGGGATAAGAAGGGGGAAGATAGAAGAGATGGCAGATTGTGGGTTGTAGTTAGAAGCACACACTTTTGAAAAGGGACAGGTTTAAAGTCAAAAATTGAACAAGTGGGGGGCAGGACAGGATGGAGGGAAATATAGTCAGTCTTTCACGATATATGCACTATGGAAATGCTTTGTGTAACTACACATGTACAACCTTGTTTGAATTATTTATCTTCTAGGTAAGGGGGGTGATGAGGGAAGAAGAGAAATAATTTGGAATTCAAAGTTTTAAAATCAAATGTTTAAAAATATTATTACTATTTTTATTATTTTTTACATGCAATAGGTAAATAAGATATACTGGCACTGGGGTATGGAGATCCATCTTGCCTTACCAGAAAATTGGAGGTGGGTGGGTGAGGATGTAGGAGAGAGCAGATTGGGGCAAGGGGTATTCAGTGTGATTGCCGTTTCAGGGTGGTGGGTAAGGGAAAAAATGGGACAAAATTTGTAACTCAAAACTTTGTGGAAATGAATGCTGTAAACTAAAAGTAAACAAAAAAATAATGGAAAATAACTTGTAAAAAAAGAAATAACAATTCTTATCCATGCATGCATCTAATCACATACATTGTCACCATTGAGGAACTGATGAATTCTCATAAATGTATAAGGAGAAACAAAATTTTTCCTGTACTGAAGTTATTCCCTAATGGAACTGATATAGTCAACATTACCATGTAATATGCCATGTGTCACACAAGGTTGAAAACTGGATTCAAGACATAAAAATAAATGCATTTCAAATGCCTGGGAATTTACTTGATTTAAACCTCATTGAAATATCTATCATGCTAGGAAAAAATCTCCAGGGCCAGATGGATTTACTAGTGAATTCTATCAAACATTTAAAGAACAATTGATCCCAATATTCTACAAACTATTTTGGAAAATTGGTGAAGAAGGAATCCTACCAAATTCTTTTTATGATACAAATATGATACTGATACCTAAATCAGGAAGAGACAAAATGGAGAAAGAAAATTATAGACCAATCTCCCTCATGAATATAGATGCAAAAATTTTAAATAAAATATTAGCAAAAAGACTGCAGCAACTTATCACAAGAATAATACATTTTGATCAGGTAGGATTTATTCCAGGAATGCAAGGATGGTTCAATATTAGGAAAACCATCAGTATCCTTGATCATATCAACAATAAAACTAGCAGAAACCATATGATTATCTCGATAGATTCAGAAAAAGCTTTGGAAAAAGTACATCCATACCTACTATTCTAAGGAAAATTCCACTTATTCCTATACTTTTTTGTGTGTTTTTATTAAGAATGGATGTTGTATTTAGTATATGTAATAGGGGGAAACTACAAGCATTTCCAACAAGATTAGAGGTGAAGCAAGGATGTTCACTATCATCCCTTTTATTCAGTCTGGTACTAGAAATGTTAGCAGTAGCAATTAGAGAAGAAAAAGAAATCAAAGGAATCAAATCAGGCAAAGAAGAGACTAAGCTATCACTCTTAGCAGATGATGTGATGTATACTTGGAGAATCCTAGAGAATCAAGTAAAAAACTTCTTGAAACAATAAAATAAATTTAGCAAAGTTTCAGGATATAAAATAAACCCACATAAATCCTCAGCATTCCTATATATTTCTAACAAATTCCAACAGCAAAAGATATTATGAGAAACCCCAATTAAAGTTTATGTAGACATTATAAAATATTTGAGAATCTACCTGCCAAAACAAACCCAGGACCTATATGAACACAACTACAAAACACCTTCCGCAAAATAAAGTCAGATCTAACTAACTGGAAAAACATCAATTGCTCATTCCTGGGTTGACCTAATATAATAAAAATGACAATTTTACCTAAATTTAATTACATATTTAGGGCCGTACCAACCAATCTACCAAAAAATTACTTTATAGACTTAAAAAAAATAGTAACAAAATTCATTTGGAAGAAAAAAAGGTCCAGAATATCAAGGCAACTAATGAAAAGAAATACTAGGGAGATGCTGGCTAAGGAATAGAATAGTGGATCAGTGGAATAGATTGGGTACAAAAGACTCAATAGTCAAAGATTACAATAACATACTGTTTGATAAACACAAAGACCCCACTTTTTTGGATAAGAACTCAGTATTTAACAAAAACAGCTGGGAAAACTAGAATACAATATGGCAGAAACTCAGCATAGAGCATTATCTAATGCTGTATACCAAAATCAAGTCTAAATAGGTGCATGATCTAGATGTAAAGGCTGATCCTGTAAGCAATCTGGGGAGGCAAGGAATAGTTTACCTGCCAGATTTATGGAGAAGGGAAGACTTTATTACCAAAAAAAGAGTGAGAGAGCATTATAAATTGTAAAATGGATTATCTTGAGTACATTAAATTGAAAATTTTCTGTACAAATGAAATGTATGTAACAAAGATTAAGATGGAAATGGGAAATTGGGAAAGAATTTTTGCAACCATTTTCTCTGATAAAGGCCTCATTTCTTAAATTGAGTCAAATCTATAAGAATAAGGGCCATTCCCCAATTGATAAATGGTCAAATGATATGAACAGGCAGTTTTCAGAGGTAGAAATTAAAGATATCAATAAGCATATGAAAAATGCTCAAAATCACTATTGATTTGAGTAGTGCAAATCAAAACAACTCTGAGGTACCACATCTCACCAATCAGATTGGCTAAGTTGACAAAACAGGAAAATGGCAAATGCTGGAGAAGATGTGGAAAAAATGATACACTATTGCATTGTTGGTGGAATTGTGAACTGATTCAACCATTCTGGAGAGCAATCTGGAACTGTGTTTGAAGGGCTAAAAATAATTGCATACCCTTTGACCAGGTAATACCATTTCTAGGGTTGCACCCCAAAGAGATCATAGATGTGGGAGAAAAGACCAACATGTACAAAAATATTTAATGCAGCTCTTTTTGGGTTTGCAAAAAATTGGAAATTAATGGGATGCCCATCAATTGGGGAATGGCTAAACAAATTGTGGTACATGAATATAATGGAATATTATTGTGCTATAAGAAATGACGAGCAGATGGACTTCATATTTACCTGGAGAGGCTTATACAAACTGATGCTAAGTGAGAAGAGCAGAACCAGGAGAAATTTTTGCACAATGACAGACACAACATATGTGTGACAACCACCTTTGTTAAACAGGACTCTTCTCAGCTACACAAAGTTATAACACAACTTGAAAAGACTCAGGATGGAAGAAGATGTCTACATTCAGAGAAAGATCTAGAAAGAACAGAGTTTAAATGCAGACAGAAACAAACTACACGCTCTCTTTCTTTTCCATGTTTGGTTTTGTTTCCCCTTTCCCATTGTTCATTCTGTCAGTTACAACCTTTCTTTACAAGCAGACTAATGTCAAGTGTGAAAGTATTTGCAGATTCTATACTTGATTGCATGCCGCCATGGGGAAAGGAGAGGGAGGAAGGGGAGAAAATTTGAAACTTAAGGGATTGTGGAACTGAATCTTGTAAACTAAAAGTAAACAAACAAATCAATTAAGAAAAAAGAAAAAAAAGAAAGATCTATCAACTATAATGAGGACTAGATATAGAAAAGTAAACTTTTCAAAAAAAAGTACACTTAATATTTTAATATTAATATTAGATACAATATGTAAACGTGTTCTAATGATGAAAATAATGAATGTTTCAAAAACCTGACACTCTCTCTTCCTTAATGTTTAAAAATATTTGAATAAGCAAAATAGAATAAATTATGATAGTTGTGGACCTCAATATGTACCTTTTATACCTGGACAAACCTAACTAAAATAAAGATAAGTTAAGGACATGAACAGAATTTTAAAAAAATCTTAGATGTGAAAAGTTTCTGCCAACTGATGAATGAGAATTTAAATAATTTTGTGTGCTTTTCATCATATATGGCATCTTTACAAAAGTTCATCATGAATTGGGCATAGAAACTAAAATAAATACAGACATGAAAAATTAAATATATTTTTCTTGGTCCAAAATGAAATCTTAAAAGTTATGATCAATTTAATGATTTAATGAAAGAATTACAACTTAGAGATAACAATATCATCTGAAAAAATGTGTAAGAAAACAAATAATGGAAATAATAAATATTTTTCAAAGATAACCATATTAATCTCACTTATATGAACTAGAAAAGAAGATTTGAAAGCACCCATAAACCATTTAGATAAATAAAACTGAGATAAAAGTTTACTTTACAAAGCTCAAATTGATGAAGATGGAAAAATGAAGAAGACATCAATTGTTGAAGGGATTGTTTGAGGTCAGGTAGATAGGTACTGGTGGTGTCTCATGGTCTGAATTAATCCAAATCATAATGAAAAGATATTTGGAATTATATTCCCAAAGTCACTAAACTGTGCATACCCTTCAATCTACTTATATTACTAGCCACATACCACCAGAGACATTAAAGACAGAGACAAAAGGACCATATGAGCAAATATATGTACAGAATCAATTTTTATAGTATAAAATAGGGCAATGGGTAAGAAATTTTACTTGAGTAGTGAATATTAAATACTAGAAATTATGACCTGACAGATTCAGAGAAATTTGAGAAGATGCAGATGAACAAATGCTGTGAAATGAGTAGAAGCAGCAGAAGAAGTTACTTTGAAAGAATAAAGACTATATTAACTCTTACCAAACATAATCATCAATTTTTATATCAAGAACCTGATGATAAACTTCCTACCCCTTGACAGACACTTGATTGGTTAGATACGCAGAATGACATACCTTTTTTACACATAGTAAATAGGTTTATTATTTTTGACTATTCTTTTTTTGTTACATAACAAAGCTTTCATTTTCAAAGAGATGTGGGGGTGGAAAAAATGTGTGTTGGGGAAGAATTGATGAATAATGATAGTGATGCGAAAAGAAAATAAAGAAAGGTGCCCCAATGAAACGTGTAGAAATACGTGGAATAGATCATTAGTATCAAACTCAAGTTGAAATGAATTGTTGCCATTATATTGGCTTAGAAAAGCACAAATAAACATAATCTGTGCTGTATTATATTTTTATTATTTTGTCAAACTTCCCCAATACCATTTTAATTTGGTTTTCCTATACTTGGGAGTTTTGATGGTGTCTTGCAGCCTTCAGACCCTGCTTGCCAAGGTGGAGACCTCTAGAATAGTTCAGAAGTGCAATTTTGTCACTATCATGATGAACTTAAGATGCACTTTAAAAAAAGCATAATAAAAGTCAGAATGCTACATAATAGATGTTCACATGGTTTTTTATATTATATTTTTCTATTCTTTGTGTAATGAAATGTTTATATTTCTTTGACATGAGTAGAAATAAATGATCTTGTCAATATAAATAACAGATTTCCTGGAAAGAATAGTAAATGAGGTAAATATTTTATGACACAATACAAATATGGCATGGAAACCTGATAATGTAGGCAAGGCAAACTTCAATTATGTGTACATTTTCTGACACTCTCCCAGAAATAATTTGACTTGTTTTAATGATCTTTTCATTTTTCCAGAGGTAGACAAAATGGCAAGTGCAATTTCTACTTTTATAAGGGGAGATAGTTACTAAAATGAAAATTTTCAGATTTCTGGGACATGTTATTAAAGAATTTATAATAATGAAGAGGAAAAAGTTATGCTGCTTAGCATTCAGATTATACTTCAAAAGATAAGATTAAAGATAGATAGATAGATAGATAGACTCAGTGCCTTGATATTTTGGGATAAAAATTTGTCCCAAGCACTATGGCAGTTTCTCAAGAGTGAAATTTTATATACATAAGATGTTATTCTAGTGATGAACAAAATGAGATGCTAATTAAAGAGACTGATATAGGTACACAAGGGATTAATGAACCTGCTGAGATTTTAAAAGAAGAAAAACTTGCAGACCAGATGGTGGCAAGGGTAAATAAGTGAGGATGAGTACAAAATAGTATGATACCTTAAGAATTATATGAAAACCCAGCATAAGCTGGGGCTAATAATAAATTCAAAGGACAGTAGAAAGTTTAATTGGTTATTCTTGTGAGTTAGGGGAAAAGGGTGGTGGGGTGCACTATCTATATTGAGTTAAAGTAAAGGATCAAAGAAGTGATAGTATTACTGAACGAAAATTAAGTTATTGAAAAAAAAAGCTATTGAAAGACAATTTATATGTAAATGTTAAATATATAAATAAAAAGTAAATTATCAAAAATATTTTGTAGAAGTGAAACCTTTGCCACCGTCACTGATCTTTGATAAGTGTTTGAGAATAAAAGAATTGATGAAAGAGTAGAAAATGATGAATATTATCACAATTTTCAAAAACAGGAAAGTGGTAAATTTTGTACACTGTAGACCAATAAACTTGACTTTTTTCCCAGTAAAATTCTAGAACACATTAATTAGGCAAAATCATGGGGGCACTTAAGGAAAGCAGGAAAATCCTTCATCAAGTATAAGTCATGCCACCCTGACCCATTTCCTTTTATGGCAGGCTAACTAGACTTGAACCTCAAGGGAATGCTGGAGACATCCCATCCATATTTCAGCAAGGAATTTGGAATAGTATCTCATTCTTTACTTATGAATGATGTAGAGAGATGGGGACTAGATGATAATAACTTTAGGTATGTTTATAACAGATTGAATAACTGAATTTCAGGAGGACTCATTAATAGATCACTTCAGAGGCTGGCCTCTATTGCAGAACTCTTGAGGAGCTGTCATTGGTCCTTGCTGTTCAATATTTTTATCAGTGACTCAGATAAAGACATGTATGGTATGCTTACCAAATATATAAATAATGTAAAGGTTGGAGAAACAGATAGCACATGGCATATAAGAGAATGGGTCCAAAAACATCCCAGTTGACTATATCAGGATGGGTCAAATCCAATTAGATGAATCTGAAAAGTGATAAAGATAAAATTATGCAATCAGCTTCAAAAAATCTACTTAATGAGAACAAGCTAAAGGAATCATGACTAGGTCATTGGCGTCCCAAAAAGTCATGAGATTTTTTTTAGTGGCCTTAAAACTGAATAGGAGTCAACAGAGTGTGTTGGCATAGTAATTGTAGTAGTAGTAGTAGTAGTAATAAAATAATAAGAATAAGAAACTAGTATTATGCTAAATTTCACAAATGTAGATCACAGAGTTCAGAATAAGGTAAATATTTAGTATGTTATTAGCCTTTGCCCTCATCAGTCAGTCAATTAACAAGTATTAATTAATTACCTATTTATGTTCTGGGCACTTTGGAGTTCTATATCCAGTTTTGAATACTATATTTCAAGAAAGGTATAGGCAAGTTATAACATGTCCAGAAGAGGGGCACTAGATTGGTGAAAAGAGAAGATAACATACCATATAAGGATTAGCTGAATGAACTGAGAATATTTTGGGTACATGAGAGAAGAATCAGGAGGGGATGTGATAGCCATTTTCAAGAATTTGAAGGATTGTCATATGGAAGAAGAATTAGATTGACTGTGATTTCGATCAACTCCAGGAAACAAAACTAGGAGCAATGAGTAGGAGAAGAGAAAGGTAGATTTATATCTTCTGCTAGGGAATTATCTAAACGATCATGCCCTACAGAAGTATAATAGGAATGCTACATGAAATGTTTTATTCACTGTCACTAAGTTCTTCAATAGCAGAGGATGGATAATCACTTCTTAGGGATGTTGTGCATGGAATTATTGAGTACAAGTTAAACTAGATGGGTTCTGAACACCTTCCCATATCTTTCAATTTTTCTAGTAGTGTATAAATACAATCAGTACTATAACTCAATTTAATAATTGCAATTTTGTTTTCATAGTGATAGAATTTAAGAAGTGGAAGAGACTTCTATATCCACTTCATACGGACCTATTATCAAAAGGAACTCCCATTACAGTATACCTGAGAACTATAAATATAACCTCAATCTGAAGTTCTCCACAGAGGGAAACCCATCAGTTTTCAAAGTAGACTATTCTGATTTGGATTAAAACTAGGAAGTCAAGCCTAACTTTACCTCTTTGCAGGTTCCTAATTTTGCCCTCTGGTGACAAAAAGGTCAAGTCTAATCCTTCTTCTACCTGAGAACTCTTCAACTACTTAAAAATATTTAATGTATCATCCCTTCTCCCCAGTTTCTTCTTCCTTAGATTAACATCCCCAATCCTTTCATTCAATTGCCATATAACAAAACCTCAAGACTTTTTACTGTCCTGGTTGCCTTTCTCTGAACATTCTTTACCATATCAATATTCTTCTTAAATTGTAGTACCCAGGACACAAAACTTTGTATAAGATCAAAATGCTAATAGGACCCAAATCCACCCAGAATTCTTGGGAGAGTTTAAACAGAAAAAGATAAGAATGGTGGAGGTAAACTGGGAAAATAAATTAGAATGAAAAAAAAATATTAAAAGAAAAAAAATATTAAAAGAATCATACATTGGTAAAAAGAGGCATTAAAAATACTGAAGAAAAAATATATAACAAAACAGAATTGTGGAGGGCTTAGAATATAATATTCTGGGAGGCAAATAAGCTAGGATTACAACTAAGAATCATCCACTTAAAAAACTGAGTATAATGCTTCAGAGGGGGAAAAAAATGTATATTTAATGAAATAGTGAACTTTCAATCATCCTTAATTAAAAGACCATAGCTGAATAAAAAGGAAAATCAAATACAAGATTTAAGAGAAGGAAATAAAGGTAAACAGTAAAGTGAAAACAAAAGAGATTAAATAAGGTTAAATTCTTTAAATTCCTGAAGGCAAAATGAAATTTATAACTCTTAATAACTTTATCACTATTAGGGCAATGAGAAGGAATAGATAGAGAATGCAGGTGTGATTAGACTAGGATGGAATGATACAAAAAACGAATACTAAAGGGTGAGAAAGAAAATTGCACTGGAAGAAAAGGAAAGGAAAAATATGAGGTAAATTATCTCACACAAAAGAGGCACAAAAAGAACTATTATAATAGAGGTGAGTATGGGAGGTGGCTCAAAGAGGGAATAATACTCAGCTGGGTATGAAAATCTATCTTATTTTATAGGGAAGTAGAAAAGGATAGGGATAAAGAGAAGGGGATGGTGCTGATGTAATTGAAGGTGACTTAGAGGAGGTGGTGCACAAAAGTAAATTACTTGTGAGGAGGGAGAGGGTGAACGTAAGAGAGAGAGAAGGATAAACTAGGTGGAGAAATGGCGTGAAATACACAGTAAGTTATTACAAATGAAAATGTTAATAGATAGGACGAACTCATCCATAAAATGGAAGCAGATAGGAGAATGGATTAAAAACCACAATCTTACAAAACGCTTTTTACAAGAAAAACATTTAAATCAGATACCTATAGAGTAAAGGTAAAATGTTGGAATAGACTATATTATGCTTTAGCTGAAGCAAAAAAAAAAAAAAAGGAGGAGCAACAATCATGATCTCAGACAAAGCCAAAGTAAAAATAGATCTAATTAAGAGAGGTAAAGAAGGAGACTATATCTTGATAAATGTACCATAGATAAAGAAGCAATACCAATATTAAATAAATACATACTTGATGGTGGGTGGGGAGAAAATTTGAAACTAAATGTTTTAAAAATGTATTAAAAATTGTTTTTGCATGCAACTGGGAAATAAGATATATAAATAAGATATCTCTTATATGCAATGAGGCATAAAAATCTATCTTGCCCCACAGGAAAAGAGGAGAGGAAGGAGATAAGAGAAGGGGAGGGAGTGATAGAAGGGAGGGTATTTTAGGGGAAGGAATGATCACAATGCAGGCTGTCTTGGGATGGGGAGAGAGGGGAGACAGGGAGAAATTTCAGAACTCAAAATCTTGAGGAAGTGAATATAAAAACAAAGGTTACTTATTAATAAAAAATCTTTAAAAATATGTAACAAATGGCATAGGATTCAAATTTTAGAGGATTAGTTAAATGAATGACAGGAGGAAATAGAAAATAAAATTCAGGTAGTGGGGGACTTCAACTTTCTATTCTTAGAATGAGAAAAATCTAACCACAAAATATAAAAAAAAAAGAAGAAGAACTTAAGGAAATGAATTAGACCTCTAGAGAAAATTGAATGAGAATAGAAAAGAATGTAACTTTTTCTCAGTGGTATATGAAACCTACAAAAAAACTGATGATTAATGAAGGCATAAAAATCTCACAACCACATGCAGAAAAGCAGAAATGTGAGGGGGCAGAGCCAAGATGGCGGCGAAGCAGCAGCAACACATCACAGCTCTCATATAACCACCCCAAAATACTCATAAAATATGACTCTAAACTAATCCTAGAACTCCAAAATGCACACAAATATACTTTCCACTAAAGTCAGCTTGGCTGCGAGGAACCATATCAGCACTGTGAACTGAAACCAGCCTGGCCTGAAGCCCGGGCTGAGCCCCAGGGGTGGCTGGATGAGAGGAGCCTCAGGTGAGCGGGCAGCTGCAGCAGTGTTCAGAACTAGGTCAGTAGGACTTCCAAGGTCTTGGGAGAAAAGCAGTATGGCCAAAATGCCTCCAGGGCAGGAAAGCAAAAGGCAGAGGTTTTGCACCCACCTCCGCATGGCAGCTTCAGCACCCTGGACCTGCAGACTGCAGGGGGACTAAGCGATTGTTCAGAGGCCAATTGCTTTCGTGTTGAGCAGCCTGGATCCAGATCACTGTCTTGGGCTTTGGTCCTGTGAGTCTTCTTTATCCAGGGAGCCGGAAGTGGGAAAGGGACCCAGCACCTTCCTGAGAGCTATGGCAGCTGGGAGGACCCCAGCGATTTGGGACAGAGCTTTCCCTTCTGGAAGCAGAGCCCTGCAGAGATTAAAGAAAAAAATCACTAACTGACCAAACATGAGCAACAATAAGCATAAGAAGCAAAGTAAGAATAGCAACCAAACCCTAGATTCCTTCTTTGGGGAAAAGAAAGATCATGGCAGAGAGAGAGAGGAGGAGAGTGCAGCCAAAGCTCCCCCACCAGGGGCTTCCAATAGACATGAAGATTGCCTTAAAGCAAGAGAGGAGCTGAAGAAGGATTTTGAAAACCAAATAAGAGAAGTGGAAGAAAAATTGGGAAGAGAAATAGGAATGCTGGAAGAAAATCATGAAAAGAGAGTCAGCAATATGACTGAAGAAATCAACACCCTAAAAAATAGATTAACTCAAATGACAAAAGAGCCCCAAAAAGCCAATAAAGAGAAGAATGCCTTAAAAAGTCGACTGCCAAATGGAGAAAGAATCTCAAAAGCACTCTGAAGAGAATAATTCTGTCAAAATTA
>JAQQSV010004784.1:0-14731 GCA_028646515.1 Pseudochirops corinnae | reverse complement strand
ACAGTGGTATTGCTGAGTCAAAGGGTATGCAATTATTTATAGCCCTTTGGGCATAGTTCTGGATTGTTTTCCAGAATGGTTGTATCAATTCACAACTCCACCAACAATGCATTAGTGTTCCAATTTTTCCACGTCCTCTCCAGCATTTGTCATTTTCCTGTTTTGTCATCTTAGCCTATCTGACTGGTGAGATGTGGTACCAAATGAGGCAAATTTTGTAGATATCTATAAAAATTTCCAACAGTTTGATGGATGAATTCCTGCTCATTGGTGGTCTCTAAACACAGGTCAGTCCACCATTTTTCTGGGGTGGTAAAGCTGAGGTTCCTCCAGATGTATAAGTTGGACTAGATGGTCCCTGCAGTTCCTTCCAATTCTTAAATTCTATGATTCTAAGAAAATAGAATTCCAAAAAGAATGATATTTTGAAAAATCTCCAACTTGGGCATGTGGCTAGGCAGTATCCTTCTAGAATTAGCATGGCAGAGACTGACACCTGCCCCTCCATTCCCATGCCCCACATATTCACTGTGTGTGACCACTGATAATTTCGGGGATCTCAGGTTTGAACTCCCTACAAGTATGCTGAAGGGGTTTGTGAGACAATGGGCTTATGAGTGTCATTGAGGAAAGATGCTAGCTACACACAAATTATTGTTATTATCCAATTTTCTGAATGTTTTCTTAATAAGCAGATGGGAAATTTCCATTCATGGCAAGGAGATTCAAAGGCATAATCATTTCCTTTTTGTAACTATTCACAATTTTAAGTATAGCTCTGCTTAGAGCCTGAGAGATGAACTTCTGTTCACCTCCTAAGAATTATTCGTATTTATTCCTCAGAGAAAAAATTGAGTGAATGAAATGTGAGTCACTTTAGGCTGTGTAAACTAAAAAGTCGGCAATTATCATGTTGATTTCTTCAGTATAGATAGTCCAATGGGTAATTCATGACCCAAAGTAGAACCTTTACAGTTCTTGGGTAAATGCAGATCTGAAAAGAATTTGTTTACTTATTGCTGAAATTTGGCATAGCCATCATTTCCATCAAGAGCATTCCATAGTGATAGAAATGAAATTCAGTAAGTAACTGGATCAGCCTCCTGAACAGCCAATCATTAAATGAGAAATTATTTCTATTGATATGAATATAGAGCACAATTATATCGTGTTTTGGAGGCCTGTATCCAGCTGGGTATAAAATCACTGTGTGAAAAGGAAAATCCCTTCCCAGGGCTCACAGAGGAAGGAGAAAGGAGTTATAAAGAGTCACTGAAATACCTGCCAGTAGTTCATGAAGAGATCAAATGCCAATGGAAGTGGTTCAGAGGTATGGCGAAGGCTTTAATTAAAGTCAAGGGTACTCTCTCATTATCACTTCATACTAGTTCAGGCTAATAAGGCCATGATTCATTGTCAGTGGATAAGTGATGTACAGTTACCAATAAAGCAGCCCACCCTCAACTAGGAGCTAGAATCAGGCCTCTGGCTTAGCAGCTTTGTCAGTCAGGCCTCCAAATACCTCTGGGGCATTGCTGTACTGTTTTAGCATTTGTTGGATCAAGTAAACATATTTTTCCATCAAACATTAGGTTAAAATATCTGTCTTTATATTTTTTTAAATTGAGGATTACTCATATTTGTAGGTTGTTTTTTTTTTTAGGGGAATGGGATGAGGAGTTTGAATGTTATTGCTCTTTGGGGTCTAAACTTCCAATTGTAGGGTACCATATGAAAAGAATGAAAGATGTGCCAAGAAGCAATAGCAAAATGTAGCATGGATTCAAGTAGTCTGCTGCTTACTGCCAAAAATGACTTATTTGCGAGAAGGAGTGAAAAGACATCAAGAACTGAATATGTATGGTAGGGAAAAAAGGTATACCAATCATGCAGCAACCAACAGGAAAACAGATTGACAATCCAGGGCTTAACTAGCATCACAGAATGTTAAAGGAGCTGTAGGGAGGCCTCTATTCCATTCCACTGGGTAGAGTGCCTGGCACAGAATAGAAGCTTAACAAATATTTGTTGGCTAGCCAACTATGGAGGATTTACGGAAGGATACAGAGAGTAATAACACAACATGTAATGGATGGCTGGATTGTCATCTCCACTGAGGCAGGTAGTATCCAAAGAGATGAAATTGTGTAACTCCTGAAGGGTGGAAGTCAATTTTTCCAGTTTAAAAAAAAAAATGAATTACTAAAAGTTGTGTTGTGAGTGTGTATGTGTGTGTGTGCACGCATACATGTGTATGATATAGTTGATTATACCAGTCTTCATCAGAAGTATGATCGTAGGCAAGGATCCAGGTAACTTGGGATCACAGCTGATTACCTTCTTACTGACAGTAGCAAAATTCACACTATATAGTATATATCACAAAAATAAATAGATAAATATATATGTATACCATGTATATACTCTATATGTATAATGTATGTAATATGACATATACTATGTATAACATATATATGAATTAAATATATGTATGGAGTATGTGTGTGAATTAAGTATGTGTGTTTCTATATACACATACATACATACATACATTTATGCTCAACTGTTTTGTATTACATCTTTGCATGTATATATATTTTGTATATGTATTTATAAAGTATGTGTAAGAGTTCTATTAATTTGCTTAGTCATTTTTCAGTCACAGTCAACTCCTTGTGAACCCACTTTGGGTTTTCTTGGCAAAAAAACTGGAGTGGTTCACCATTTCCTTCTCTGACTCACTTTACAGATGAGGAAACTGAGTCAAAGAAGGTTAAATGATTTGTTCAGGGTCTTTAGTGAAGTGTCTTAGGTCAGATTTGAACTCAGGAAAATAATTTCCTCTCAGCCTGGCACTTTATCCACTTTGCCACCTAGCTGCCCATATATAATAGTTAAGAATATAAATAAGTATATGTGTGTGTATATGTTGTGTTGTGCATACACACACACATAGACTATATAAATATATATACACATACATACATACATGGAGAAAGAAAGATGTAGAGAGAGGCAGAGAGACAGAGAGAGAAAGCGAGTCCCTGGATTTCAGATCTAGGCAGCTAGGACCACATTCCAGGGCCTGTCTCTTATCACACCTGCAAATTTGACCCCAAGAAAGTCCTTCACCTCCAAAATGGAAGGTTTGAAATATATAACCTCTATAGTCCCTTGTCGTTCTGAATCTGTGAATCCAATGAATTAGGGCTCAATTCCAGTCTGACTAACATTTGTAAGCACAAGGGAAACCCTAGGTTTTGAAAAGAGGGGTCAGGGTCCAAAGATAATGATTAATGTCGCCTCATGTCTCACATACATACGTATGCATATATGTATATACATATGCTTAATATCCATATATACACTCACACACACATTAAGTATATTCATATCTGTATATATGTATATGGGGTATATGCCTGGGTATGGATATATATGCACAAAATAGATCATTATTGGACTAACATTACCAATGACTATAATGAATCTGGGACAGAGTAAGATACTATCATTTGAAACACATAAAGTGTCCATGCATATGTGTGTACATACACACATATATATACACAGAAATCTATAAGCACACATGTTTATGTACATGTATATTAAATTTATTTGTTTAAAATAAATAAGCATGTCATTGGGTTCCATTATGTCTTTATATTTGTTTCTGTGAGTACACACACATACATATTTACATATATACATATACATATACCCACATACATACATACACACAAATACACACACATATATGCTATAGCTGTGTGTGTTTGTGTGTGTGTGTGTGTGTGTGAGAAAGAGAGAGAGAGAGAGAGAGAGAGAGAAAGAGAGAGAGAGTGATTTGTTTGGATATGCCATTCCATAAGTATAAGTGATTCTTGGAATGGAAAGTGCTTCTGCTCACTAGTCATGTATAGGCTTAGAAAGCTGCTTGGGGCAGTGAGAAGTTCGATGATCAGCTTAGAGTCTCACAGCTAGCATAGGTCAGAGGCAGGCTTTGAATTCAGATCTTTCTGGCTCGAACACTGAATTCTATTCATTCGACCACACTATTCTCCTCTGCTTACTCTTGATAAAGTAGATACAAACAGGATGCGTGGTGGTTCTTTGGAAACAAAAGGGATTCGACTCAGTCTATCTAGATTGCAGGTCCAGGTCTTCCATTAACCATATGTATGCCACTGTCAACCCCTGAGTTTTGGGGATCCCAAATTGTTGGCTTATTTTGTCTCTTTGGAGGTAAGGAGTAAGGATAGGAAAAGAGCATTTGTAGCAGCAGGTTTCTGATTGGAAGAGATGTGTTCCAGGAATCCATTGGAACCCAAGATACCCTAAAGTATCTCAAAGTATCTCTACTTCTGCATAAATACGATATCAATTTCTAGATCTGCTAACAGCTCTGTTTGAAGGCAGAGTGCATTCACTGAACCTGTAAGGTCTTAAAGAAAAAATATCATTCTCTATTCAGGTCAGTATTGAAATGTAAAATGGCCATGATTAAAGTCTGTTTAGTCATAGGAAGGGGCTGTTACTTTGGATATTTAGTCTCTGATTTGAGTGTATTGTTGTGAAAAGCACCCTAAAGGAATACTAAGGGGAAAGTGCTTTACAGTCAGGCTCAGAAGTAGAAAGTAGATAATTTTCTAGCATGAGTGTAGGCTCCTTAGTGAAAAGAAGGTGGAGGCAAAAGAAAGCTTATTGTTAGTCAACTGCTAGCTCTCTAAAGGAAGAGCTGTGAACCTTGCTATCTGCAGATGGCATTCTCAGAAGGATGGCCTTTTGTTTTGGGGCTTTGAGTGTGGTTCTAAGTGTTCACAGGTGGATGAACTGTCCCTGTCTCTTTTGTGTGTCACTGAACTCACGGTTCCTCATGGCAACTCCTCAGCTCAGCTGATGCCTCATCTTTAAAACTGGAGTAATTTGTAAGGCCTTGAACCCATGGAAAAGGAAATGATGAAGAATGATGACAATGGCTGTTTGGGAAAGGAAAGATGCAGTTTGTAACTTTTGGGGGAATTTAATAAGTGCTTTCAATGATATCTAACCCAATTTGATTCAACAAATATTTATTAAACACCTATTCTATTCATCTTCTCTTCTACGATGTTTCTCAAACTGCGGATCACAGCCACACGTGGGATCTAAAGAACTGGCACGAGGAAAAGGTTCCTGAATACACAATGACCAAAATTTGATTAAAAATCGAAGTCATAATGAATCAGAGGTGTTTCTGGTAGCTCTTGCCTGTATCGTATCCAGCAACTTCACTGTAGCCTTGATTTTGAACCAAAGCATGTGCTCTTTGCACTATGCATGCACTAGAGCCAACAACATGCTGTTGAAACAGGAAAAGGAGTAGAGAGTAGAAAAAAAGTTTAAGAACTCCTGTTCTAAGGTATACTAAAACTTAGTCGTGTGTGTGTGTGTGTGTGTGTGTGTGTGTGTGTAGAGGAATTTTTCTCCCTGGGAGTTTGTCTGCCAAGGAAATCACGGGGAAGGAGGAAGAGGAGGAAGAGGTGGAGGAGGATCCCCTACTGCATAGGCCCTGGGCTGCAAAGACAAAACAGAAAACATTCCTTGCCCTCAAGTAGCATTCCATAAGTTCTTTCTGCTAGCCTTATTTAACCTGAAGTCACCAAATCTCAGACGTAGATGGCATCAAAAGCATCAAGGCACTGGGATGGAGACACAGGAGATAGCACTTGCCATGGAAATCAAGCCACAATCACTACCATGGCTACCTTCTCTTCTCTTACTCTGATGGAGTCAGCACAGGCCCTGACCCAAAGAGTCATGGCAATGTCAGTCCCCTACAAAACTCCAGAATGTGCTTCCCTCCCAGCACCCATAGCCAACACCTTCTACCTTAACACCAGCAACAACTGCTGATCAAGGGCCACCAATAGGAATCAAGGCACAAGAATACCCCCACCTCAATTCCCCCCCCACACACACCAAGAACATTAGTGATGCCTCTAGCCCAACTGTCACAGGCATTGTCCACAAAAGAGGCAAACCATTCCCATCAAACATCAACCAATGCCATGTACCAAGCAAGCAAGCTTGTCTAGGTCAATAAACAATCTACCAGAAGGGAGAGAAGGAGCTGCTCCTTCTACCCTCTGTTTGTCATGCCAGGGGAACATACTAGAGCCCTCTCCCACATGGCAATCTTTCAGTATTTAAAAATATTTATCAAAAGCCTGCCCACAACTGAGTTTCATTTTCTCTGTTCGAAACTTCCTGCATTTCATTCCCATTACCTTCTGTTAGAAAGGACCCTGAGGGAGAGAAGTGCAAACTTCTCAGACTATACTCTAAAATCTAGTAAGGTTTTTCGTGGTAAACAGGCCCAAGTTCCCCTTCCCTGAGGATCACATGATTTACAAGGACTCAAAGTTCAGAGTGGTGGGGAGTCACCCCTCTCTTCAGTGACACCTCAGCATAAGATATGCCAAATAAGGACAGAAGTGCTTTCTCAAGTGTACATCGAGTGCTCTACTGTTTCCTTGCCCTGGTACACAAGGTAGATTGCCTCACTTAGATTGTACATCAAACTTCCAGCCAATGGAAGAAAAGGGTCAGGAGGGGGGTGGGGGAGAATTCTGTGTTAGGGCTTTATAACTTCACCATTTCCTTTTGTAAATTGCTTCTCCTCCCTGACCATTTGTCAGGAGGATGGCCCTTTCTCGAGATCATAATAAACTATTCTTTTTTGCTTCCTACCTTGAGAAATCTCTGAGTATTATTTTAGTAAGGATTTCTGGTGCACATAGTTTTTGGAGTGCACACAGCCCCTTTCATATGTGAGTAGTTTGGTTATTTAAAAGGATAGAAAATGAACTTTTAGTATAGGAAATTAATTGTTAGATAAACCAAAATAATTATATCAACTTATAAAGAATGTTAGGGAAGGCCCCCTTTCATCTTTGAACACTTTGGTTGTAAAAGGAGGCATTTAAAAAGAGATTTTGCATAGGAAAAACTCATAAAACCCAAAGGTAAAGAAATAGTTTTCATGTAAAATGTGATAGAGAAATAGACTGTTAGTAAAAGCAAATACAGAATTAAGAGTACATAATGGAGGACAGAGAAATCAGGGAGGCTATAAGGCTTTGTATCCTATCCATTCATTTGTATGTGACTGTTTTTCAAGTTTGAGAAGTTAAAACGCACAATGTAGTAAATCAAATAACTACTTATAACTATGGGATGATTAAGTATGGAGTGTTGATTCCATAAAGAACAGAAAAGCAGAGTTGATGAGTTTTACCTTATATGAGAAAAGCTAGGACTAAGTGGGTGTGATTGGAGGCACTGCACTGAAAGTGCCAGCCAGCAAAGTTGGAAGAATTAACGAAAGGAATAAAAATTGAGAAGATAGCATGAGGTAGACAAGATTCTAGCAGGAGAATCAGCCCCCAGGAGGACATTAGGTGCTGAGCTGTGAGTTGCGATTGGCAAGAGGGTAACTGACTGTCATTGGAAGAGAATTGGATTTCAATCTTGCCAACCCACCCTCCAACAAGGCCTTCAAATAAAGGCTGGAAAGCTACTCTACTGGTGTGATGTGGATAGGGGTATAAACTCAAATAGAAATTAGGGCCACTAATTAACACATGAGGAACCCCACACAACCTATTGTCTTAGTTTTTAAAATGTAATGTTAAATGTGTTTTACTAAATTTTTATTTGTTTGTATAAACATTTCCTAATTATGTTTTAATCTGCTTTGACAACACACAGGAATCCTCCATTGAAAAGGAAACCTTGCTACTTGTTTTGATCTTGGATTCTTAGGAAGCTTTTCCCAACACTGAACTCAAAACTGGCTCCCTACAGTTTCCACTCACTGCTGAACTCCAGGATCTCACAATTAATTTGGGTACATTAAGGGATATTTCCTTTCAAAGCACATTAGCATAAAATGAGTTTTTACAAATAATAATTTTTAAATATAAAAATAAACTTGACTTTGCCAATTAACAGAATTTATTATATTCATAGACCTAGTACTTAATATAGATACTGGTGCTTAATAAGTGTTTGTTAAATTGAGTTAGTACCCACTTAGATCTTAGTTCATAATGGATATTATGTTGGAAAATAAAGTTTAAAAAAAAAATCCATGTTTGGTTATAGATGTTTTATAATACTGACTTTCTTCTAAGCAAAGCTGTCCTTAATTTGGCTGTGATTTTAAGTTGATAAAGTTTTCCTGGGCAACTTAAAATTAAAAATATTATCCCACCCATCTGGCTTTTCTTCCCTCTTGCATGATTGAAAGTTGGCTGTTGAGGGAAGGCATGGGAAGAACGGACCTTTTCCTTGGTTTTCAATACAATACTGTAATCAGCTCTCACTGTGATTCTTCTTGAGGGGAGGAGAACAGTACAGCTGAAATTAATTAAATGTCCCCCCCCCCCAGATGGGAGGGATGTATTTGCTTTGACAGATTCTTAATGTTTGTACCGTCAGATTGTTTTCAAAATATTACAGGTGTGGGGAAGGGGTAGAATTAGGAGGAAAATTATGGCTTGCAGGCAGATAACACAATCAACCTTTGAAAGGCAAACACTCCTTTCCAAATTCCATGGTTAGGAAATGAAAGCTGTATTCAAATGCTAAACAAGGGGGGGAAATGATGATAGTGATAGAAACTTCTGGGGAAGGAAGAGAAAAATGAACAGAATTCTGTGCCTACTTTTTGAAAGAGACACATAATTGCTGTTGTGATCTAGGTGTTGATTGGTTGATTGTAGTCTTGAGAATGCTGACTTGTCTGGTGGGGGAATTCAAGGTAATGGACAGCTCCGATCATGACTGAATGGCAAACATGGAACCCCATCTCTTTGAGGATGGAAAATCGATAGTCTATTAGATTCGTTGAGGGAAGTGGGTGAGGGAAAGCAAACTGCATTTGCTTGCATTGCCAAGGCTACACTAATTAAGCCCCTGCCTCAAGATGGAGGAGAGCCTGGAGAATTGCATGGCTAATGAGATTCAGGCTTGAAGTAAATGAAGCAACTTTACCATAAGGCACATTGACAGACAATTAAACCTCTTTATCAATGCAGCTTTCATCCAGAAATACAATCTCATATGGCAGCTATAAAATAAACCCTGGTCGGCCTTCACTGTAAATCTTCTTTTAGTTCACAGTTGGGCTCATGGCATCCATATTGTTTTGACATTCCTGTTTATTTGCATTCAAAGCTCGTCAGGGTTACATTTCCTTTTCCTAAATGGAAGTGCCTGTGGTGTCACATTTGTGGAGATATTTCAAGAAAGGTTTTGATTAAACCTCGAGTTGACTAAGTGCAAAAAACAACAAAAAAGAGGGTTTAACTCTTCATCCCCCCACAATCCCATCTTAAAGTGGCTTATAGTGGATTATAGTCAAAAACAATTCCTCTCTATAAGCTCATCCAGGAATTTTGGATTTTTGAAAAATAGTCAAGTATCCAGATAACCATATATATCTTCAACAAAATTTCAAGTTTCCCCTTAAAAAAAATCAACTTGGCAAGATAGAGCCATTGCCTATATTGAAAGGAAGTATCTTTGCTATATGTTGCTCTCTTTCTAGGGATCCATGACCTCAGAATTACATTGAAGATTTTCATCTCTATCAGTAAGAAAATAGCAGTTGGGGATAAGTATTCTGCCTAGCAACAACAACAAACATTCAAAGACAAAGAATAAAACCATCCACGGAGGCCACAAATTGCTTGAAGTCCTTTGTAGTGATCTTTAAAAGGAATTGTAGATGTTTAACCTGGGAAAGAAAAAAAAAAAACTTAGAATTGACAGGATGGTCAAAGGATCTTGGTTTTAATCCTAGCTCTGCCACTTAGTTCAAGTATTTGTAGTGGACAAAATAGGACTTGGAATCAGGAAGATTTGGGTTTAGGACAGTGCCTGGCACTTAATTAATGTCTGTCGTACTGAATTCAGTTCAAATCTCACCTCTCTGATACTTACTCTCAATACAGCCTTAAGCAAGTCATTTCATTGCTCTTGGCCTCAGTTTCCTTCTTTGTAAAATCAAGGGCTTGAAGTGGTAGCATCTGAGTTCATTTCTCACTTCACATCTATGATCCTGCCATTTTTCATTATTATCTCATGAAAGATGTGTGAGCCAGCTAATGTATGTCCTATCCTGTTTGTGGTTTCTAACAGAAAGGTTGGGTAATAGTAAGAGAGTTCCTGGGTTAGGTCACTATTCCTTCTCGTCCTCCTTCTCCTCCTTCTGCTCCTCCTCCTCCATCATCATCCTCATCATTGTTTGGGATGAAAAATACCCTTCATCCTTAATTTAGTGAAAAGAAATGAACACAGAGATCTCTTAGGATAAGAACAGGACCTTATTCTCTTCCCCGGGAAAAGAAGGCAGTCTTCCCCATGACTCCTCATAGAGGAGAGGCAAGTTACAAAAGACAGTGCCAGAATTTATAATTTAACTTAATCAAGCTCCCTCCCCAACTGTTTCCTCTCTCATTGGTGGAGAGGTATACTTCACCAAATTCTTCTCCAACTGGGACAGCAAAGAAAGTGGGGGGGGAGGGAGGGAGGGTCCCACCAAGGCGGGAAAACAGACAAAGGAAGATAAAAGTGATTGACTGAAGCAATGGAAAAGGAGGAAGGAAAGTTAACCCCAAATTGAGAAGTTTTCACTTATCCTGTACATCATCATCATCACCACATTTATATAGTGCCTACTATGTGCCAGGTATTTCATGAAGCACTTTACAAATATTATCTCCTTTATCCTCACAATAACCCCAGAAGTTAGGTGCTATTTTATAGTTGAAGAAACTGAGACAAACAGAAGTTAAACAATTTGCTCAGAATCAGACAGCTGGCAAGTGCTTGAGGCCAGTTTTGAACTTAAGTCTGGACTCTAGGGCAAGCATTCCGTCTCCTCTGCTCCTTGGCTGCCTCTAAGTTTGAAAAAATTATCATCCTCAGAGAGGAGGTCACATTTAAGAAAAGTTCACAACGGTATGGAGGAAGGCGGAGGCAATTGAGGTACTCTCACATTTTATGCTTTTCTCCCAGATAATGTAGTATTATGAATATAAGGATTCTAAATCCCACCATACAGGGAAAAAAAAAAATCTGTTTAGATTTTGTTTTTGTTCTTTATTTGATGGAGATAATAAAAGCCTTTACTCTGATAGACCTCGTTGGCAGTCTGGTGAAGCCTATATGATGCTAGTCAGAATGTTTTTATTTTTAATTTTTAAATAAATGAATAAAACAGGATTCTAGAGGAAAGAATTACATTGAAATATAAGGTGATACAAAAGTCTTGGTGCAGTTTTAAAATTTTTATAACTTAAAATGCTCTAAGACTTTTGGAAAATCTTGGACAGTTAATAAACGAATGAATGAATGAATGAACACATGCATACATACATACATACATATGGCTACCTAAAATTAAGAGTCCTGCCAATATTCCATTATTCTGGTGGTCATTTCATGTCATTGACATGCATCATCCAACCATGTGATTTATCCATGCCTTCCCATTCTGTGAGACTCTTGTCTGTGTCCTCTCAGAAATTCACCAAATGAGGTCCCTTCAGCATATTAGGCATCTTCCTTATCTTTTCTTGATATCATCAATCAAATATATCGGTTGTTCATGGGCTGTCCCTTGTTTTCATCACATGGCCAGCCCATCCTCTTCTAACCAGAATCAGAAGTACGTCTGAGTAAAGCTATCAGCAAAAGACAATAGTTTAGCTTGCATGCTAGGAACTGCCCAGTGAAATACAATATTCTGATTTAAGTCAATGTGTTCACCAGTATGTGTTTGTATGTGTGTGCATGCACACGTGAAAAGGGACCTGCTGGCCTATTTACTGAATCATTAATAGGACTACAGGCAGAAATTTCTAAAGGGTAGCAATGGGCCAACTTAGCCTATCCCTTTCTGCTAAATCTATACAACCCACATGCTTATTTAGAAAGCAAAAAGATGTGAATCAAAACATAAGAGAAAATAGAGCCTTAAACAATTACCTTTGAAAATAGTCTGTAGTTATCATTGTCCTTTTGGGGGGATTAGAAAACCTAATGAGCTCTTTTATCTATTGTTTCAAAAATAATTATGGTTTAATTCCCCTGCTAATAGCATTCTCCTCCCTACATCAACTTCTCTGTGCATAGTCTCCTGCTATTTGTGAAATTAATTAGTTTTTGAGAACTTTAATCCTGTCTGTTATGAGAAAATGGCAAATAGTTGGATGTATTTCACAGGACCTTTTGTGTCAGATGTTGAACTTAGAAGGGTTCCCGTTGCCAGACTACCAGGTGACAGCATGACTCACCTCCTACCTCATTTTCATCAATACTTTATCTGACCAGCATCTGTCGGGATGGGGCCGGCTCTGGTGCTTGATTACTAACTGCAGGATTCCAGCAAGAAAATATTGAAATACAATCACTCTTTTCAAATCTTCTTTTGACGAAGCTGAAATCTTTAACTTTTTTATGGGGAGGGGGGATAATCAGTCTTTAATTTCTAGTGCCTTATTAGAATATTTGTGATTTGGAACTCAGTTGTACAGATATTCCTTTAAGCTTCAGAGGATTCTTTCCAGTGTTACATTGGGCCTGGCCTCAATAATCAGTTTGATATGTTCTAAAGTAATTCAGAATGCAGAGTATTGCAAAGGAAAATCATGACTTCTTGTACTATTTTTGACTTGAGTAGTTCAGTTCACCAAATGTTAAAACATACATAGACATGTATGTCTATGTATGCATATATGTATATATTGATAAGTATAAATGTATATGCAATGTCTTGTGTGTATATGTATGTGCATGTAAGTATATCAATGTTCATATATACATGCGTGGTTATGTGTACAATGACTATAACAACATACATTGGGAAAAAATCCACTAAAAACTTAAAGTGAATGTTGTAAAGTTCTAAAGAATGAATGTGATTCCAAAGATGAGATGTAAGCAGACAACCCCATCCCACCCCGTTGAGGTTATAAGTGTGGTATGTTGAACAATATTTTTTGGATTTTTTGAAAGGGTTGACATGTTCAGCTGATTTTTTTCTTTTTTGGTCTTTACTATGATATAGCTCTTTAGAAAGGGGGAAGGGGAAGAATGATGAGGAAAATTTTGGTGATTTTTAAAAATAAATCAATATCATTTATTTTAAATATATATGAAAGAAGGAAGGAAACAAAACATTCATTAATTACCTACTATGTACCTGGAATTATTCTAAGTGCTTTACAAAGATTACTTCATTTGTTCCTCACAACAGCCCTGGGATACAGGGGCTTTAAATAGATATGCACACACACACACACACACACACACACACACATTTTGTTCCCAATTTCTGGGAACAAAAAAAAATGAAAATATTTTTAAAAGGGCATTTCAGTAAAATTAATCAGCAACCTGAGTTTTGCACATCTATACCTCTACAAAATTTCTCTTCTATTCTCTGGTGCTAATATCAACAAGCATTTAATTCCTCCCTGGGGAAAGCAACATACAGACAGATAAATAGATCATTTGGAATTGGACCAGGTGATAAAAATTGGGGGAATAGCTCCTGTGGGATATTATACTTGAACTGAGCCTTGAATGGAACTAGGGATTCCAAGATTAAGAGGGAAAGAGGGAAAGGCAACTTACTATAGTGTATAATCAGACTTAGGGGAACCTGGGTTCAAGTCTTGCTGCCAACACATACTAATGAGCTGATGCTGGAGATCTCACAGCCTTTCAATGCACCAGGCAACTCTTTAAGATGATGAATTATGCCAAATTGCCCAGTCTGCAAGAGAAGAGCTTCTATAGTGGGAGTTCCTACACCTAAAAAATCACAGGTCCTGACCCAAACATAATTAAATAGATAATTGTATGTGTATACATGTGTGTGTATATAGATAGATGTCAAACCTGTCTATGTGTATTTAAGGAGTTCTGCTGAGTCCTACACATTTTCTGGTCTATAGAGTTATGCCTGTTTATTAATAACTTTTAGCCTTGGAAATACAGCTAGTGTTCCTCCCCAGGCTTGTTAACATGTGAATCTACAGATGTTCACAGGGTTGGCTTCCCCTTACTGAGAATTTCCCTTGATTTATGGTTATTCACTTGTATATTCCATTGGGTACCATGATGCACTTCCCTCTAGTTTTCTCTTGGCTTGTTTGCATCCCAGAGCCTCTGATGAGCTAATCATATGCATTCTTTTCACTTGCATGTTTTTGTTCTGTCTAGAATAAACACCATATGATCCTTCATGGAAAAGGTCCATTTTCTTTCTTTGAGGTTAGACATTCCTGATGGATTCTCAGTTCAGAGATCCAGTAGAAAAGAATAAAGATCCATATTCTGTAGTTAAATATATGGTTCAATTCAATCCAGATAGTTTTAAAGCAAATATACTACTGTGTAAGGGGTTGTGATAGGACTTGGATGTACTTTCATATTTTAATGGATCTGTTATCTCCACCACATGTGTACTTCCTTCACTGGTACAGATTGTAACCCAACTATGCCTTTGCAGGTGTGATTTTTTTTTCCATTCTTGTAATGCCACGCACCAGCAGATTCCCAAAGGAATGCTACTGTGAACAGCTTTTAGAGTTCAGATTACAAAATATAGTGAACACTCTGTTTATTCCATTACAAATCAAGACAAACATTCAAAACATTATAATATTAACAA
>JAQQSV010004783.1:0-14732 GCA_028646515.1 Pseudochirops corinnae | reverse complement strand
GGTCTTCTGTGATTCTAATTGTCATACCATCAAATGTAAACTGTTTTTTCTTGTTGCTTGTAATAGTTTGTCCTTGATCGGGGTGGGGGGTGGGGGGATTGGAATTTAACTATAATACTCCTGCGAGTTTTTCTTGTATGATCTTTTTCACTTGGTGATGGGTAAATTTTTTCCAGTTCTACTTTTCCCTCTTGTTCTAATGCTTCAGAACAATTTTCTTTAATTATTTCTTGTATTATTGCATCAAGATTCTTTTTTGGTTAGGAATTTCAGTTAGTCTAATTACTCTTACGTTTTTTCTTCTTGATCTGTTCTCTAGATCCATTGTTTTTCTTATGAGATGTTTCACATTCTTATTTTCTTCATCACTTACAACTTTGCTGCCTTTCCTTTGCCCAATTCTGATTTTCAAGGAGTCATTTTCTTCCTTAAGATTCTGGTTCTCTTTTTCTAATTGATTGACTTTCTTGTCATAATCTTCTATTTTTCTTTTTAATTTTTCCTCAATCTCTCTCATTTGATTTTTAAAGTATTTTTTTAAAGTTCTTCAATGAATTCTTTTTGGACTGGTGACCATTGACATTACTCTTTTGGGGTAGAAAAGGGCTTCTTTGTTTCAGTATCCTGCTCTTAAAATGAACCCTGGTCTTCTCTACTCCTATAGTAGCTCTGTATGGTTGGATTCTTTCTCTATTACCTGTGCATTTTTTAAAATAATAATTTAGTTTTTGTAATCACCTCTAGTCCTGTGGTATGGGAGATAGTGCCTCTGCCTTCTGATCCTCTTCAGTTGTTATCTTCTTAATATTCACTCTTCTATATAATCCTACCTCTCACAATTGCTGCTTTAGATTTAGATGCTCAAACAATAGCTACTTGTTTTTTTGAAAGTGAACCCATAGTTTATAATGATTACTTAAAGAAATAAAGATTACTTACTATGTAAGCAACCCTAGCCATTCAAGGTTATATTTCATTAGTAGATGAAATGCACTTTAAAATTACATCTACTTCTAGAAGTGTATTGTTAACAGCATTATACAAAGAATACACTGTTTTTGTAATTCTGAGCAAATTTCCTGCAAAGATTGCCAAAACGACTTTCCATTAAAAAAAAAAAAACACTAACCAAATTTTCATTGCTCTTAAAAGCGCAGATTCATGCCAAATTTAAAACATTTACATTTTTGTTTCATGCCAACAAAGAAATATATGATTAGTTCTCTGATAAGTTCTCTTTAAAGAAATAGGTAGTTTTTATTTTAAACTGTACAAAAATGTTTAATGGTGATCCATTAGAACACAAATGAAAAACAAATGATAGAGGAAGAATCTAAGACCAAAGAGTAATTGAAGAAAATGGATACTCTCGTTATCATTTGAGATTTTGTTGTTTCTGGATCTGTGGTTTCATTTGAGTAGGAATATCCCTAGTAAGGAAACTTTCTTTACCAATTGCTCTATGACTTACAGTTTTGGAGGATAGTCTGGAGAACTGAGAAGCTAGGACATTTCCCCACATACAAAGACTATTAGTGTCAGAAGGGGTGAACTTTGAACTTAGGTCTTTCTGATTCTATATGGACTCCACTATGCAAAACTGTCAGGAAAGAGAAGAATGAAAAGAAACAAGTCTTCCCCAAGATGTTGCTTTGTCCTGTTTTGGGAAGATTATCTTTGGAATCACAGAATCTCAGAGTTGGAAATGACACCAGAGCTCATCAATCCAACACATAACAGAAAAACAATCTCTACAGCACCAAGTAGTCTTTCAACCCTTTACTGGAGATGTCTAATGAACGAACCTTCCAAAGACAATCAAATCTCTTTTTTGGATAAGCTCTTATTATTGGTTTTTTATTTCCCTTACATGAAACCTAAATTAGCCTTTCTACCATTTCCCTGTATTGTTTCTAATTCTGTCCTTTTGAACCAAGAAGTAAAGTTTAATTATTTTTCCATGTGGTAGCCCTTCAAATGCTTCAATACAGCTCTCTTGTCCTACAACACTTTATCCTCTTCATGCTCACTATTCATAAATCCTATAAATTATCTCCATGAGGCATTATCTCCACACCCTTTATCAATTCTAGATTAATTCCTCTGGACACTTTCCAGTCTGTCAGTGTTCTTCCTAAAGTGTGGTTGATATCAGAGTTGAACATTACATGTGTTCTGAACAGAATTTGTTTAGGATGTTGGATTTCCTTTACTTCAATCTGAGATTGGATTAGCTTTTTTGTTTTGTTTTGTTTTTTATTTTCATGACAAATTGCAAATCCATTCTGATCTCATAGCTCATTAAAACCATAAGAACATTTTCAGATGTATTGCTATTTGGACAGAATTCCCTAAACTTTTATCTATGAAATTGATTTTTTTAGCCCAAGTGTAAAACTTTATTTTGTCTCTATCAATTTTTAACTTACTCTATTTGGACCATTCTTCTAGGTTGTCAAGTTATATTGGAATGTGATTCATAGTGTTAGTTATTCCTTTCATCTTAGTCATCAACAAATTTAATAAGGATACTATATATGCCTTTATCCAAGTTGTAGATCAAAATGTAAAATAACCTAGTGTCATTCATAGGTGTCATCCTACAACTGAGATCACCTTCTAAGTTGACACTGAATCTTAAATGACTACTCTTTGTGTCTGGATATTCAATCAGTCCCAAATCTACTCAAATATACTATGGTATACCCCATATTTCTTCATTTTTCCATAAGAATACCATGTAATACATGGTGAAATGCTTTTCTAAAGTAAAAATAAACTATTTCTACAGCATTCCTTTAAACTACCAGAATAATAATAATACCATTCAGACAGTTAGGGATGGTATGGATAGAACTCAGGTTTTGGTCAGGAATCCTGAGTTCAAAATTAGCTCCAAGTATTTCCTAAATGTGTAAGCTGGGTCAATCACAGTCTCTGTTTGCCTCAGTTTCCTCACTTGTAAATTGGGGATCATAAAAGCATCTGCCTATTGTTGTTGTCTTCTTGTAAGACTTCATCATGGTTTATTTTTGTCTTTAATCTTGTTTTCCAATTTACTTGGCATATAGTGAGATCAGGGAATTATTTTTAATTTTTGTTACTTATTAATGATTTGTAACTATCTTTTGTGTGATTTTTAATTCTCAGAACTTTAAAAAAAATATCCTTTGCCTGCTTTTCTATTGGGTAATGACTCTTGGTTATTTTATGTATCTATGTGCCTTTCATTGTTATTATTCATTGTTCTGCCTATTATTTTTGTTGTTATTATTCATTTATTTGCCCCCTATTTTGGTCCTTTCTATCCCCTCCATGTTAAGTATAATTTAACACTATCTTTCTCCTCAATTTCCTCACCCAACTTCTTAACTTAAGTTATATTCTATTATGAGATTCTTTTCTCAAGAAGCATTCATTATGGTAGAGGTAGAGCACTCATTATGACAGTAGAAAGAATGCTGGAACTGATTTTAGAGGACCCAAATTTGAATCTTGGATCTTTCACTAAGTACCATTGTAAACTTGGATAAGTTGCTTAACTTTGCTACACTTCAATTTTTTTTTATCAGCTTTGCAAGATATGTTAATAAGAATTGGGAGAAGAGAATAAGCACTTACAGTGCTGACTGTGTATCAGGAACTATGCTAAGTGCTTTACAAAAATATCTCATTTCATTTCAAAGTAACTCTAGAAAGTAAATGCTGCTATTATTTTTCTGTTGAGGAAACTGAGACAAACAGAGGTTAAGTCACTTGCCAAGGGTCACATAGCTGGTAAGTATCTCAGGCTGAATTTGAATTCAGATCTTCCCAATTCCAAGCCCAGTGCTCTATCCTAGCTTCCTATGTGGCAGATATATTACCTCTTCTACTTTCTAAGTATGACACATGAAATGCTTGTCTAATTTCTCTTAGATGAAAGCCTGTTCTATTTGAATTGAATTTCCTTCAAAGCTGAACTCCTTTTTTCCTGGTTGCTTCTAAAATCTGTTACTTGGTATTAAAATTATGAGATTTAATCATTGCATTCTTTGGAGTTTCAAACATGGATTTTCCCTGGTGGTAATCCATAGATTTGCAACATATAATCAAATCTTCTTGAAAGTTTCCTTATTTTTTCCTAATACCATCATGTTCAGCATCTTTATCATATTTTTCTAGAAGACTTATGACCTTTAAATTATTTATCTTTGTTCATCTTGTCTTCAAAGTTAGTTACTCTGGTCTGTATGGGATTCATGTAATCACTCAAAGTTGTCTTTCTGAAAAATTTTCTTCCCTTTCTGTACTTCTGTGTTCCAGATCTGTCATTCTATTTTTTTAATGTCTTTATCAATTAGGAGAAATTCTTTGTTAGGTGAGCTAGGTGATCTATTTGTGTTATATATTTCTGCTTTTAGGACTCCATTCTAATATCTTATTTTAAAGGGATTATTTTACAAAAATAAGAGTAGTTTTCCAATTGGTAAATGGTCAAGGAATGTGAACAGGCAATTTTCAAAAGAAGAAATCAAAGCCATCAATAGTCACATGAAAAAAATTCTCTAAGTAACTTTTGATTAGAGAAATGTAAATCAAAACAACTCTGAGTTATCATGTCACAACTATCAGATTAGCTAATATAACAGAAAAGGAAAATAAATGCTGGAGAGGATACAGAAAAATAAGGGTGCTAATGCATTGTGTTTGGACCTTTGAACTGGTCCAACCAATCTGTAGAACAATTAGGAACTAAACCTAAAGGACTCTAAAAAATCACTTATACTCTTTGACCTTATGATGCCACTACAGGGTTGTGTAGTGGCAAAAAACAATAGAAAAGGGCCTATTTGCACAAAAATATTTATAGTAACTCCTTCTGTGGTGGCAAATAATTATATTTTGGAAAGTCGCCAATCATTTGAGGATTGGCTGAATAAGTTCTTGTATATAACTGTGATAGAATACTACTGTGCTATAAGAAAAGACAAGCAAAATTGTTTCAGAAAATCCTGGGAAGATTTATATGAACTGATGCAAAGTGAAGTGAGAAGAACCAAGAGAACATTGTACACAAAATCAGTAATATTCTAATGATGATCAACTGTAAAAGACTTAGCTCTGCTAATCAGTACAATATTCCAAAACCATTCCAAAGGACTCATAATGAAAAATGCTATTCACATCCTGAAAGAGAACTGATGAACTGAGTGCAGAGTGAAAGATACTTTTTTACATTTAATTTAATTTTCTTGCTTTTTTCTGCAACATTGCTAATACGAAATATGTTTTGCAGGACTTCACATGTATGATCAATATATTGCTTTGTCAATGGGTGAGGGAGGGATTGGAAGGAGGGAGAGAGTTTGGAATTCAAAATTTTAAAATTGAATGTTAAAGTATGATTTTCTTTAAAATTTAATTTAATTTTTTTCCATTTAATAGTATTTATTTTTTTTCAAATAACATGTAATATAGTTTTCAGTATTCATTTTTACAAGATTTTGAGTTCCATTTTTTTTTCTCCATCCCTGCCCTTTCCCTGCCCCAAGACGGTGTGCAATCTGATGAAGGCTATACATGTACAACTCTAATAAACATATTTCCACATTAGTTGTGTTGTGAAGGAATCAGAACAAAAGGGAGAAAAACATGAGAAATATATTCCCCTCCATCCTATTCTCTCCCATTTATTCTATTATTTCTCTCCTTTCACCCTGTCCCTCCTCAAAAAATATTTTGCTTCTGACTACCCCCTCCCCTGATCTGTCTTCCTTTCTATCACCCTCCTCCCTTCTACTTTCCTCTAGGATAACATAGATTTCTATACCCAATTGTCTATGTATGTTATTCCCTCTTTGAGTCAATTCTGAGGAGAGTAATGTACACTCACTGCCCCTCCCTTCCCCCCTTTCCCTCTACTTTTCCCTGTCACTTTTATGTGAAATAATTTACCTCATTCTACCTCTCTCTTTCTCTTTCTCCCAGTACATTCCTCTCTCAACTCTTAATCTTATTTTTTAGGTATCATCACTTCATATTCAACTCACACCTGTGCCCTCTCTCTATCTATACTTCTTCTAAGTACCCTAATATTCTGATCTTTTCATCAAGAATACTTGAAAGTCCTCTATTTCATTGAATGTCTATTTTTATCCCCAAAGGATTATCCTCAGTTTTGCTGGGTAGGTGATTCTTGCTTGTAATCATAGCTCCTTTGCCCTCCAAAATATCATATTCCAAGTCCTCTGATCCTTTAATGTAGACGTTGCTCAATCTTGTGTTATCTTGACTATGACTGTACCGCACTTGGATTTTTTCTTTCTGACTGCTTGCAATATTTTCTTCTTGACCTGGGAGCTATGGAATTTGGTTATAATGTTCCCAAGAGTTTTCATTTGGGGATCTCTTTTAGGAGATTATTGTTGGATTCTTTCTATTTCTATTTTACCTTCTCGGTCTAAAAAAACAAGGCAATTTTCCTTGGTAATTTCTTGAAAGATAATGTCTAGGCTCTTTTTTTGATCATGGCTTTCAAATAGTCCAATATTTTTTAAATTGTCTCTCCTGGATCTATTTTCCAAGTCAGTTGTTTTTTCAATGAGATTTCACATTGTCTTTTTTTTTTGTTCTTTTGGTTTTGTTTTATAATTTCTTGATTTCTCATAGAGGCATTAAGCTTTCATTTGCCCCATACTAATTTTTTAAGGGATAATTTCCATCAATGAACTTTTGGACTACTTTTTTAATTTGATCAGTTCTGCTTTTTTAAGGCATTCTTCTTCTTATTGGCTTTTTGGAGCTTTTTTTTTACCATTTGGCCTAGTCTGTTTTTTAAGGTGTTATTTTCTTCACTACTTTTTTGTGTCTCCTTTACCAAGTTATTGACTCATTTTTCATGAATTTCTTGCATCGCTTTTATTTCTTTTCCCAACTTGTCCTCTACTTAACTTACTTATTTTTCTAAATACTTTTTGAGCTCTTCTGTGAGCTGAGATCAATTCATATTTTTCTTGGAGGCTATGGATGTAGGAGCCATGAATTTGTCGTCTTCTTCTGAGTGTAGATTTTTATTTTCCTTGTCACTATATTAACTTTATATGAGAGCTTTTTTCCCCCTCATTGTTGTTTATTTCCCCAGCTTTTTACTTGACTTTTAACTGTTTGTTAAAGTAGGACTCTGCTTCCA
Organism: Pseudochirops corinnae; assembly: GCA_028646515.1. Classification (NCBI taxonomy): domain Eukaryota; kingdom Metazoa; phylum Chordata; class Mammalia; order Diprotodontia; family Pseudocheiridae; genus Pseudochirops; species Pseudochirops corinnae. The sequence continues at coordinate 7,561 of JAQQSV010004783.1, read as the reverse complement.
GGGTGGAGGGCTCCTGCATAGTCCCAGGTTTCGGAGGCTTTGTGTAGCTATTTTCAGAGACACTTCTAGGACCTGTTCTTCTAATTGGTATGATCTAAAAAGTGTTTACTCCTCTCCTGGCCTATATTCTGGTCTGTAAGTGACCATAACACTCTTTACTGTCCTGGAACTGTGAGGAGAGATCCCTCTCCACTGTGGTCACAAGCTCTGCCATGCTAGTGCTCCTCCTTACTCTAAGACTGCCACCCAGGACTATGACCTAGATCCCAATATGGGTAAAAAAACAGAGTCCTACCTCAGTGATAACAAAAAGACCTCTATAATCTCCTTCCTACCAATTGTTTGACCCCCATATCATCTATGGACAAAAAGCTCTGGAAGAAGCCATTGTTGCTGCTGCTGCTGTTTCAATCACTCCCAACACCCGTTCTAGGCTTGTTTGAGCCAGGTCTGTGCTGCACTGCATTCCTCTCTCACCCTGTCGCAACAGACCTTTCCTGCAGACCTTATAAGTTTTCTTGGGCTGGAAATTTGTTGCATTCTGTACTTTTGTGAGTTCTCCTGCTCTGGAATCTGTTTTGAGTCATTTTTAAAAGTATTTGGAGGGGTTTGGGGCAGAGCTCAGGTGAGTCTCTGCCTTTACTCTGTAAAGTACCATTTTTTAAAGAGAAATTTTAAAATGTATAGTTTCAGAAGTGACTTGAAAGATATCTGTGAACTGATACAGAGTGAAGTTAGCAGAAATAGCAAATATTTTATATTATGGTAGCAACATTATAGAGAAAAAACACTTTGAAAGACTAGAATTCTGTTCATTACAATGATAAATCATTTTTCTAGAGGATCGATGATGGAGTATGCTACCTACATCTTGACAAAGAAGTTATTGTTTTAAAATCTGGAATGAGATCTGAAATTTTAGACATGGCTAATGTGGGAATTTGCCTCAGTTGAATACATATATTAGTGTTGAAGTATTTTTCATTGTTGTTGTGGTGGTAGTGGTTATGGTTATTGTTCAGGTGTGAGAGGAAAGTGGGAGGAAGAGAGGAATACATATGAATTGGAAAAGATAATCAAATAACATAAAATTATTGAAAATTTAAATGAAATAAAAGGTTGTTTACATTTTGAGACATTCTGTTGATATTTGTTCCATGATCTCTAGGTATTTCTTTGAATTTATTTTGTTATTCATCTCTTCGCTGGGAATTTCCAGTGCACTTTTCTTTAAAGTATTAGTCATTCTTTTAAGGTCTACCAAAAATAATTCTAACTCATTTTTCCTTCTTGTCTTTATTCATCTCCCTTTTGATCTATCTTCTTGGGTTTGCTCCTAATCACTTTTTTTCTTAATTTTTTAAAATTTCAGTCTTTTTCTCATATGCCTTGTAACTTGCCTTTGATTTCCTTTCTTAATGTTTGACCTCTAACCTTCTACACACTTGTAGCATGCATTTTCTTTTACATGTTCAAGTTCTACTAGTTTGGCACTGTGGGATCTGAGTCTCTATTTAGTGTAAACTCCATGGAGTTGGATTGACTGTATCAAGATTTCTAATTTCTCTTTCTCTCAGATATGAAATCTCCTTCACCTCTAGCTGTCTCTTCTTTGTCATCACTCCATACCTACCTCCATACAGGGTTGCATTCCCTTTTTTTCTTGTACATAATGGGGTGGGAGGTCAGTATTTTCTATCTCATATACTATGTGGGGGAAGGGGTTTCACACTGAGCCTTTACATTGAAGATAGTGGATAGGTGCCATCAGATTGGGTCTCTGAAATACCATTTTATCAGGTTTTTTGTCTTGTTTTTCATGCTTGCTCCTTTAAGCCCTTACTATGGGCTTGTATAGAATACTATGAAAAGGAGACAAATACATCAACTCTTCAATGTTATTTCGTAACATTAGACACATATATTATAACATATTTTTCATAAAGCATTTAACAAAATTACAAAATGTAGTCTTACCTTATTGATGACTTTTTATCTATTTTTATGAATCCATGATGGACCTTTGAGATCATTATTTCTTTTTTTCTAGTTTTTTACTAGCAATCTTTTAAATATGATTTTCTAGAATTTTGTCAGTTAAGTGAAACTCATTGGCCTAGCCATGATCTGCAGACTTCATTCACTTTTCTTTCTTGAAAATTGGGAAATTTATTCTTCCTATTCTTTAGCATATTTCCTGTTTTCTATGACATTTAAAGATCATTAATGATGACTTAGGAATCACATCTGTTAACCATGTCTAGATCTTAGTTTAAAGTTCAGTTGGATCAGGTGAATTGAATTCACTAAGAACAGTTTGGTTCTCCCTTAGTGTCTCCTTACTTATATTATTTGAAGACTAGACTAATATATTCAGATTCCTAAAATCTTTTTTCAAAGTTTTGTTATCTTTTGCAAATGAATGCTAATATGACCCTTTTTTTCAACCATATATAGCCCATCCTTGATGAACCAGAACTGAGCATGTGGTATCACAGTAAGGTAAAGACAATTTACTTAAAGCAAAAAAGTTAGGTAAAGAGCAAAGGGTTAAATCAAACAACAAACACTCCATTACCCATTTTCTATAATCTTGGAGGCCACATCTATTCATCTCCACTGCTTGTGCTGTTTTATTAGATTGCACACTAGATATCCAAAATGGGGTGAATTCTTTCAGTACTGCCAATGTGAAGCCTCAGAACCCTACATCACCATTTCCTGGTATGGAAGTGGTAAAGCTTCCAGCATTATCTTTAGTCATGGTCTTAACAAATGGTGAACTCTTGATGTTCCAAATGAACTGTTATTTCAATATCTGAAAGGGCTGGCTTTAAATTAGTGAGGGAAAGTAAAGTACTACCTCCAACAAAAGTGAGATAAAGGCCAAATAGAGTTTCCTGGACCTGTGCTCATGTTTCTCCTTCTCACTCCCTACCTTCATTTCTTTCTCATTTGGCTCTGGCTTTATTGTGCCACTCTGAACCTACTTGCATCACATCTGTCCCCAGGAACTGCTGCCCAAGCCCTTACCAGATTTGTTGGAAATGCCCAAGTTGAAAAACATCCCAAAATCCCCCATACCACCTGACTGGTGCAACCCCCTACATTCAAGTACTGGGCTTGCTGGTGCTTATGGGCATTGTGAAGCTGTACCAGAAGCATCCATTAGTGGCAGGACAAATTTTTACTATCAGCTCACTATCAACCTTTTTCTTTTTGTCCTTTTCAACCTAAAAATTATTTGCTCAATAGGTCAGTCAACAAGTGTTCATTGTGTACTCTGCTAAATATTAGGTATAAAAAAAGGGGGAAAAAACTAATCCCTGCCCTCAAGGAGCTAACCTTCTAATGGGGCAGACAACAAATTGCTACGTATAGCATACATTCTCTTTAGAAGACAAAAATCAAGTAAAGAAAACATTCAGCAACTCTATCTTCTCCATGGAATAAATTATTTTCAGCTCAACTATGAGAAAGGCAGGGGGGCAAGGTGACGTATTTTTCTCAAATGAGGAGTAAAGATATTTTCCTTTCAGTCAAGGAGGGGAAGGAAGAGAAGAATGGGCTGATATCTCTGAGAACTTCTGAGGACAGAATAGTTTCCCTTGGAAGCACTTTTACTGAATCCCTATGGAAACATTTCTGAGTTTTCAAATGAGACAACTCTCCCTTTCACAGAAATATCTGACCTACATCTCTTGGTTTTTCTTTTTTGGCTCTGACCCTTATTGCAGCAAATAAAACATTATGGTCCAGCTATTAATAGGCTTCTAACCTATTCCCATTCAACACTTTTTTGGTTCAGATCAAGAATACTTACAAAATTATCCATTGTAACCATCCATGCCCATCCTAGAAGCTAATGCTTTCCACAAAGCTGGGAATTGTAAGAGTTGCAGTTATCTGAAAATTAAATAAATAGGGAGCTCCTCATAGCAGCAAGGACTTCAGAAACAACTGAATTTCCTCAAATCTGATCAACTCCAAAATAACTCATATCTGTTCTTTTTTCACTACTCACCATACAACCATAATAATTCAAATCCTAAAAAAGTCTTACCTGGGGCTACTTCAAAAGCCTTTTATTGTTCTCCATATCCTTCCCCAATTTGTCTTCCACACAGATACCAAATTGATATTCCTAAATCATAGTTTTGACCATGTCATGCAGTTGCTCAAGAAACTTTGATGTTTTCTTATTGTCTGTATGATGAAATATAAGCTTATTTGCTTGGGATTCAAGCCCTTCACAATATGCCTCCAATTTTTCCAGGTTGTTTACATTTTATATTCTGTTCCATTCCAGTCTTTGTTCCAATCAAAATGGTTTGCTTGTTGTCTTTTATTACCACAATTCTATTTCTCTCTTCAATACTTTTACACATTCCATTTCCCAGTCCTTTAATGTTCTCTTTCCTCACCTCTACCTCTTAGGACTCCTAGTTTCCTTCTCAGTTCAGTTCAAGTACCACCCTCTCCTTCTTTCCTGATTCCTAAACTTGTTAATGCCTTCTCCTACCCAACTATCTTTGTAACTGGAACTCTGATTACTCTATTCCTTCCTTCAGTGATGATGTTGAGAACACAGGCAACAGGCAGGTCCTTTTAAAGGTTTTGCCAAACTACTGCACCTGAGTATCCAAGGACCTGAGGATGCCATCTCTGTCTCTTCCTCTCCCTTTTACTTCATTACTCTTTTCCCTTTTTCTTCTCTTTCTCATTGCCCTTTTCTTTTCTACTTTTGGCCTTATCTAGGACTCAGCACCCTGCAAATCAGGCAGCATCTGTTGACTATGAGTAGGCCAGTGATGGTCTTTAAAAGAAACAAGGTCTCTGGCCTTTTAACTTGATTTACAAAAGGTCAGCCCTGGAGGGAATTAGAAGCAGGAGTCTTGAAAAAGTTTATACTGCCCTTCTTGATCTCTCAGGACCCTTTGCCATGGTGACTATGAAGCTAGAGTAGAGTAACATTCCATTTAAATTAATATCTTTTTAATGTATAAAAATATATTATCATAATCTATTAGCAAAAATGTTGTTTTTTTTTTATTTTGTAGACAAATGCCTTCACTGATCCCAATGATAACAGGAGGGAAGACTTAAGATCAGTAAAAACATTTTTTATTACATTTTGTGGTCCATGATCCCTCACAGCATTTTTATCCCCAGTCTAAATCAATGGACTGGACTAGGTTAACTCTGACTAAAAAAAAGCCTTGTATTTATTTTGCATGTATTTTATATTACCTTACCAATGTAAAAGTTTTCCATGCTCCAAATAATTTAAGCTTCTGGAATCTTGTTTTTATCTCTGCACCACTAGAAACTGGCAAATAAGAGCACTTCAGTGTTTCAAAAATGGAAATGCTAGAATCCAGCTCACTTACAGAAGAGACCTAGGTAATGGGAGAAGGAGAAGGAGCCATATGTTTCTTGGTGATGAATGGCAATAGAGTGGTAATTATTGGATAGAGGGTTGAAATGATTGTCCTGAAGATCGGAACTTAGCTATGTGATTCTGAGTAACTCATTTAACCTAAGTTGTAGTTTTATCTATAAAATGAGAATAATAATAATAATAATACCTGTCTCACAGTATTGTATCAAATGAAATAGTATATGTTAAGTGTTTACAGATCTTACAATGCTATGTAAATGTCAGCTACTACTCTGGGGGAGAAAACCTCCTGGGGAAGGTTGAGAAGGGAGAGAGAGAAGAAGAGTGGGGAGGACTGTGGGGAGGTGGATAATGTCACCGAAATCATGATAAAGTCTGATCTTGGGTCTTCCCTTCTATTTTCATTAGGGTAAGTTAAGACATTTCTTTGTCTGCATTAGCCTAGGTTAGTGCTGCTCTAGAGCATTTACCAGTATTGGGATAATGATAGAAGTTTATTCCAGAACAAGCCTATCAAACAGTACTGCTCTGAATTACCCCCACATAAATTTATGTTTGAATTCCACTACATAGGGAGTCTATATTTGGAAGCATTATATAAAAGTAACAGAGTCATTCAACATGGACAATTCCTATTGACTTTGCGTTGGAAAATTACTAAGAGAAAACCTCAGTGAGAATTCTTGGAGACGAGTATCTAGGAGGAGATTGGTAACAGGTTAACATGGTGACCATTTTTTATTGACAGGCCAATTTTAATGACTACTTAGTGGGCAGTTAGGCGACTCAGTGGATAAAGTGCTGCACCTGGAATTAAGAAGACTCGTTGCAAGTTCAAATCTGGCCTCAGATACTTACGAGCTGTGCCCTGAGCAAGTAATTTTACCCTGTATCCCTCAGTTTTATCATCTGTAAAATAAACTGGAGGAGGAAATGGTAAATGACTCCAGTATTTTTTATAAGAAATCGCCAGACTGGCTCATGAAAAGTCACACACAACTAAACAAAAGGAAACCATTATGACAAAATATCTTTTAAAAAGTGAAGTTGCTTAATTACATCTTGAATTCAGTGTTTTTTTGTGATTCTATTCCACTCAGAATATCAGCCACCCACCCTGAAACTTACCTGTGCTTTCCCCTTTCTTTAGCTCCCCATTAATCAACATGAAAGTAGAGACAGTGTCCAAATGCTTGTCCATTTCATTGGGATATTATTACTAACAAGAGAACATTAATCTCCTTGAAACTGATGGAGAAAATATGTTCACATAACTGCTGAAGGGACTTCATTTAGTGATATGAAAAATTTCTTCAAGAGTGGGAATTAAATATTTTTAAACTGACTATCAAGGAAGACTTTTGTAAATTATCTTTGGAAAATTTCAATAAAAATATCAACTCATATTTAAATAATTCCTTAAGGTATGTAAAATATTCTTCCCAATGACCCTTGTAAAGTAGCTAATGCAATTATTATTATTGCTATTTTTTTAAAATGAGGAAACAAATGGGATGAACTCCCACATAAAACAGAGGCGGATAGCAGAATGGATCAAAAACCACAACCCTAAAATATGCTGTCTACAAGAAACACATTTGAAACAAGGGGAAATGCACAGGTTAAAGGTAAAAGGATGGAGCAGAATATATCATGCCTCAGCAAAAGTAAAAAAAAGCAGGGGTAGCAATCCTTATCTCAGATAAAGCAAAAGCTAAAATAGATCTAATTAAAAGAGATAAGGAAGGAAACTACATCCTCGTAAAAGACACCATTGAGAATGAAGCAATAACACTACTTAACATGTATGCACCAAGCGATATAGCATCCAGATTTCTAGAGGAAAAGTCAAGGGAATTAGAGGAAGAAATAGATAGCAAAACAATACTAGTAGGGGACCTCAATCTCCCCCTCTCCGAACTTGATAAATCTAAGAAGTTAAGAAGGCAAAGAGAATTTTAGAGAGGCTAGACATGATAGATCTCTGGAGAAAAATAAATGGGGATAAAAAGGAATATACCTTCTTTTCAGCAGTACATGGCACATACACAAAAATTGACCATGTCCTAGGGCATAAAAACCTCACTATTCAGTGTACAAAGGCAGAAATATTAAATGCATCATTCTCAAATCATGATGCAATAAAAATTATATGCAATA
>JAQQSV010004782.1:0-14732 GCA_028646515.1 Pseudochirops corinnae | reverse complement strand
CTCTAGCAAAAAAAAATGGAAAAAAAGGGGATATCGCCACTTTAAAAGCTTCAATCTCTCTGACATTGCTGGCAGAGTATGGGAACATTAATGCATCTGTCATGATAACAAGCTAAGAATAACATCTAGACATCAAACCGAGCAGAGAATCCATCTGAAGTGATTCATTCAGATCTGTCTCATTGATTTATTAAACACAGGGCAACATCTGCAGCCTCACAGAGCCGCTTGGCGAAATTAATGCAAGATCAATTCAAATGGAAAAAAAGTGCAAAAGAGATAAATCAAAACACCATTTGCATGCAGTTCCACAATCAGGCTTATTGGGTGCAAATGCTCAATTTCCCTCCCAAAGCAAGTGTGTTTAAATGTTGTTTTATCTTGTGAGAATTGTGTGATTTGAAGTGACAGTGAAGAGTTTTGCAGGTTGCAATGCAGAAAAGAAAAAAAGGAAGAAAAATGCTCGCAAAGGTCTTTTGAATATGCAACAAGAAAATCATTAATACCTAATTGTTTTGCTGTTGGGAAAAGGGTTGGTGGGTTTTCTCCAGAAAGATAGCATTTTCTGTTTTCCATTAATTGCAGAGAGATTATAAAGCAAATTTGAAATTTTGAGAAGGGAGAAATCGGAATCATTTCTATCTTGAAAAATGCACAATAAATTACTAATCGAAACCCATACTGCCAACTGAACTGCAATTTATTTTGATTAGGGCGCCTTCCAATTCGATTTGCCTACCAGGGGCATTTTTAAAACATCTAAGCATTTTATTAAGACAAATAAGGTTCCACAAGAAAGGGGCAAAGATGTCAGGCTTGTCATTTGCCACAGGTATTAGGAATTTCCTTTTCAAAAAATAAAATATCGCCAGGTCTGAAAACCATGACCCCCAGATTTTGCTGTGCATTCATATGCTATATAATGAAGCTATTATCATATTTCAAAGATGAGTACATCACATCATCGACATTTATTTAGTGATCGACTAAGTGGATACATATGGACAAATATGGATGGGCAAGCCGAATTCTCTGGGTAAGGAACCCAAACAGGTTGTGTACACAGAAAAGTCCATTTCAAATCAGTATGTACTTCTAGAGAAGGCCCATGTACAGGCACAAGGCGGAACTGCCCTCATTATAGCCTTGACATCCCTCCCTTAATAAAAGACAGAGCATTGGTGACTAGGTGACTGCTTTTAATAGACAGCAGAACTATATCCTCCTCGTTAGCCTGCGCACTCCAATAGCTACATTTACTGCCTCCATTCACTCTTAATTTCTTTTATTGTTTGAGAACAAGAGCAAAAATGCAAAATGTTCCTACTGTTGCTGACAAACCTTCATTTTCAAGCGAAGATATGCTGTTCTGTGTTGGGCACAGACTAATAATGCAAATTAAGGCTGAATCTATTGAGGTATGGTTGATCATCAGGATCCAGGATTCAAAAAGAATTGCAAAAGGTTTTAAAAGTCACTATAATTACATGATCCAGTGCTTACAGCATCAAAGCAGAAATGATAACAAGTCCAGATATATGCACTGAAGCTTTGTAGCTTTTCTTTATGAAAATCTCAAGTTTAGATATTTGACTGTAGCTTGAAAAGTAACTCAATATATAATTATTAATGTTCTCTTAACTCGGCCACTCTTGTTTCTTCAAGCATCTATTAAGCCAATCAAGTGACCAAATAACAATTATTCAGTTGGACCTCAAATAAGTAAACATCAGTTGCAGAATCTGAGAACGTGATATTTATAAAGCTACACAGAGAGAGCTGTTAGCACTGGATAAATTCATTTAAGTATTTACCTGCCTTTACTGTAGGTTTGGGTTTTTTTCGTTTTTTAGCTCAGTTTTTGGGGATTTTAAGCACTCATGAGAACATTTCTACAGAGCAAGAATTTAGACATGAAGGTAAATGTGCTTTCTGAACATAACTGGCCTTGCTCTCTCTAAGAAAAGATAGCTGCATGAACTTGGGGGAAAAAAGTTTTTAAGAAGAAGGCAACTTTTTAAAGTTGCTTGGTGTCTTACTCATCATGTTCATGTTCATCTTGAAAATAACCTGCAATAAAATTCATTTTCCAAGTGAAAGGGCATAAGAGGAATGCCCAGTCCAGCCCTTTGGCACTGCACTGATGTCAAACCCGAGTCACGGATGGCCAAGAAGCCCAACTTTTCTCCCTTAGGGAGAGAACTTTATCAGGAAAGCTGGGGAGTGGCTAATAGCAAGAAGACTGAAGACTAGCCTGCAGATCACTTGTAATCACCCAGCTTGTAAGGCTTTCCAGGGGACCAGGGCTAATTAATGCTCTTGGTCTAGCATGCTCATCTGTGATTCATGCCAAGCTACAGTTATAAACATCTGTCCTGTGACCTCACCCCGATGCGACCTGGTGGCATTATAGAGAAGGCATGTATGGAGAAACAACAAATAAAAATTCAGTGTTTTCATTTCTTTTTTTTTCCGCCTAACAGTAATGTACAGAGAGGAAAATCACGCCTGTTGTTTAGGAAAAGAAAACTGCCAATGGTTTCAATAGAAATCAATCTTATGTTTAAAAATGATTAGCAGATGAAGAAAAATCTCTTATCTAAAATGGATCCAGCACGTGAGTTTTCTCACTGACTTTATCTACCATCCTTCATCTGCACTTTCTTTTGCCAAACCAAAAGTTGCTAAGAGACCTTGGGTTCAGCATCAGAATTCTCCCCTGTATCTCTCACCCCCTCTTTGGCCACTGCTCTCAAGCTTGCACTCATTCCCTTCCCCTGCATCTCTCTGCTCTCACTACCCGGGTTCCTCATCTCCTCTTGGCCTTGAATCTCGATCTTCCTTATTCTGGCCCTCCTGGGCCTGCTCTTGCTCATTTTATTTCTCAGCTCTTTCCTTCCTTCTACAAAAGGATTATGAAGAATGATGAGGCAAGAGCGGAGGATTTTTTTGCACCTTGTGGCGTATTTAACCCAATACACAAAGAAGAGTTTTGAATGAATCAAAGTCAGAACACAGCTAACTAACGGCACTTTTGCTATTTGGTGATTTTTTTTTTTCTTAAGTGTGATGAGGAGGAGTGTTGTAGCTATCAAATTTGCAGATGTGCAATTTAAATATTAAATAAAAGTACAAAGAGACTGTTATTTCATACCTAGAAAAGGCAAGAGATCAAAGTGCTCTAAAAAGTCTTCCTTACCTCTCTCAAATACATTAGAAATAGAGTCTTTATACTGTCATAAAATTCAGGTAAGGGAGGATAACAGGCACTTTTGTTCACTATGCAGTAAGACATAAACAACATGTACGCATAAAAGACTCATTTCCAGTTTTCCTATCCATGGTCTTCACATACATATACATACACATACATACACACACACACACACACGGAAGCCATTCAAGAGTTTAGGGTTGCAAGTACCATCAAAAGCAAAATATAACAACTGAATTAAAGCAAGGGTAACACAAAGCACACAACAGGATTCAAAAATATTTAGTAACCACCTGTCTCCAGATACACAGAGAAATCTATCATTTGTTTATTGTTGGGGGTTTTTTCCTCAGTAAGAAACTGGAATCCAAACATTTTAAGGTTTTGTTGAGGCAGAAAGCACTAAATGCTTGGCTTAAGCCCTGCTCAATTTTCTTTTTCAATGAATGTCATAGATTTTGAAAAGGGAAATTGTATAAATTGGGTCCAAGGATAGCATTTCCTCAAGGTAATAAGTGGTCAACATTTTGGAGCCCTCCCTCTCCCGGGGAGGAAAGGAGAGGAGAAGGGAAAGCTTTAATAATGAGCAGATTTTCATGTCTGGAATACTTCAGTCTTTTTGAAGTCATGGAAACGAACTAGATGACCCCCTCCTGGTCCGTTCCTAACAGTGTCAGTCTCACTGTTATTAAAGGGCTTTGTGGTAAATCAAAATTTCCTCTCTGTTCCTGGAGCCCATCACAGCTTAAGCTTCATTGTGTCCTTTAAAACTGGGCTACTCCTGAAGAAGCCATGTATGACATCACAAACCAGGTTTATAAGTCCTAATAGATAGGAAGTCAAAGAGGAATTCCCACAGGAATCTGGTCCTTTTTAATTACTTGAACACAGAAGGATATCTGCTCCTCCCAAAAAAGGGGGGGAAGGTTTCTGTTAAATTCTGCAGCAAGCAACAGTTTGTCTTGGCTTTGTCTTTGTCAGTAGGCTTAGGTTCTATTTAACAGGTTCCCTTCTACTTCCCCTTTGGAGCAGCAGATGTGGTAAGTGTATTTTTTAGATCTTAGTACTAGAGATTTCAACTTGCAGTGAGAAAAAGCAAGAGGGGACCCCAAGAAGTTCCCTTAGCACCTAACCTTTCGGGGGTGATCCAGTAAATGGCTTATCCCAGTCAAGAGTGGCCCTGCAGGCACTTTTTTTCCCTTCACGTATTATCAAAACCAAGTAATAGATTGAGCGATAGATAATTAGACAGAGATAAAGCAAATATTTGTTAAGCATTTACTATGTGCAAGAACTGTGCTAACTAGGAATGGAATTCACAAGCTCACAGGTGCTTAATATGGGAAAGGGGAAGGCTACCATGATTTTCTCTCTAACTGGACAGGATTTGCACAACATTTACAGATGAGATTAAAAATGGATATTTGTACCACTGACTCCTGGTACTGAGTATAAGGTCTGCAATCTCATGCACTCATAAAAGATAGATAGAAGGACGGATGTATAGATGGATGCACTGCCGAAAACAGCATTCACTCTGGTGGAAAAGCATCTTTCCACCCAGTTTGCCTGAGGGAAGAACTGAGAGCATCTTTTGGAGAAAGCTTGTCAGGGTGCTCTAGCCCAGCTCCCACACCCCAACAGACTGTCCTTGGCAGAGGTCCCCCAGAAACGTAAGAAAGTGACTATTCCGATTCCGGTGGCAGGGGTGCAAGCAGCCGAACCGAAAGACTGAGCGCCCGGCTGAACTCACTCACTCTTTCTCTCTCTCTCTCTCTCTCTCTCTCTCTCTCTCTCTCTCTCTCACACACACACACACACACTCTCACACTCTCTCGCGCGCGCGCGATCTGTGCGCCGGTCGGGGGCCAGAGGAGGGGGGAGAACCAGCGGGGGATCTCCCCCGACCTGAACACACTCCCCCCCCACCCCCCACTCCCCACCCCAGGTGGGCAGGATGTGCGCGCAGGTGGCGGCGGCTGGCCAGCTCGGCTCGGGCTCAGCCCGCCCGTCTGGCATCAGCATTCAGGAGAAAGTATGATCCCGGCCGCTGCCGCCGCCACCACCGCCGCCGAGGAGGAGAGAAAACAAAAGAGACGAATTAGTTGGGATTTCGGCTGCTTTTGGGGGCTGGAACAGGCATGCAAGGACTGGCAACTTTCGGGGCAAGGGCTACAAACTGCGGCCGCGGGAAGCCAAGCGACCCTTCTTGGGAGCTCCAGGGGTGGGGAAGAGTGGAGACTGGGGCGGGGGGGCCGTACATCGAATGGGACTCACCGGGGCCACAAAGTTAGCCTAAGGAGGGGAGGAGGTAAGGGGATAAAGAAGAGGGGCGCAAGAGGGAGCGGGACGCGAGGTAGAGGTAGAAAGGCTAGAAAGGAGTTTTCGAAAGAGGTGAGAAGGGAGAGGAGGAAAAAGAAAAAAGAGGAAAGAAAAAGAAAAGAGAAGAGAGGGGGAGAAAAGAGGAGAGGAAAGAGAAGGAAGGGGGGGAAGAGAGTAGAAAACAGAACAGACCAGAAAAGAACAGGATCGACGAGAAGGGATGAGAGAGAGTAGGGAGGAAAAGAAAAAGAGGGGATACGAGAAAATAGGGTAGAAGAGGGGGAGAGGAGAGGAAAGACGAGAGGAGTCCTCACCTGGCGTTGGTGCAGTCGTTATACAAAGTTTCAAAGTCCTTCCTGGTGATGAGTTTGCAGCGGTTCACCCCGGGCTGGATGGCACCCAGCCCCCGGAGGATCCTGACCTGCTCGACGGTGCACACCACGGGGGTGATATCCAGTCTCTTCAGCTTGGTGTAGACGGTGTGCAGGCCCCCCACGAGGTGCTTCAGGAACAGGTCGAAGACCTGCGGCAGGCAGATGAGCTCCTGCCCCTCCACCAGGAAAGAAGCCACCTTCACTCCGTGAAGATCGACCATCTTACACTCGTTACCGTTGCCGCCGCCGCCGCTCATAGTCAGACCTCCGCCGCTCATAGTCAGACCGCCGCCGCCCATAACGCTCATGCCGCCGCCCATAGCGCCCATGCCGCCGCCGCCGCCGCCGCCGCCGCCCATAGCGCTCATACCACTACCACTGCCGCTGGTGGAGATGAAGCTGTTAATCATGCTCGTGGTGAGCCTGGGGGACTCGGACGGGCTGGAGGAGTAGAGGGGCTCGGCCCGGAACAAGCCCCCGGGAGCCCCGGCGCTGCTGCTGCAGCTGCTCGAAGTTGCCGAGATCACCGGCGGGGCTGAAACAGCCATGGTTACCCTAGGGGGCTCCGTGCCTCCGGTTTTTCTGGGCACCGCTCAGTCCACGGGGTTATTTGCTCGCGTTCTCTCAGTCCGTCCGCCTCTCTCGCAACTGTTGGCCACACTACTCTAAACAGGCTCACGCTCCTCCCACGCCCCGCATACAGTGAGCCTCGGCACCCGCGGCTACCAGGCCCCACCCCCTCCCGAGACTGGCAGCCCACCTCCGCCAATGGGCTCCAGCCTCGCGGCTCCTGGGCTCAGAGAATGGCTGTGGGAAGCAAGGGGGGGTGGGGCCTCGAGGCCCAGCCCGACTACCTGAGTCCCACTAGAACTCGTCGAGTGAATGGGGACGGAACCGACTTGGAGGCTGGGATGGGCTGGGGGGGCTTGGGTCGCCGGCAGCGCAGTTCCCTCGATTTGTCTTTCTCTTTCTCCCCTCCTCATTTCTTCCTTGCATTTGCCCGCGCAGCCTTTAGCGCCATCTCGGAGCTCCCGCTTTGCGGGGCTCTCCAAGATCCAGGTAGCCGGGGCTTTGTAATCCCCAGGCCCGAGAACGGGATTCCCGGGTGAGCCCGGGAAAGGAGCAAAGCCCCCAGAGCGCCACCTGCCACCCTTGCTGCCCGAGGCGGCGGCCTCAGGACCCGCGAGCAGAAACCCGGAGCATCTGGGCAGAGTCAGGCCCCCTCCCCCTGGTGGGTGCCCGAATGGACAAGGGGTTGGGGGCGGCAGCGCCGAGAGGAAACGGACCTGCAGGCAAACATCCCCCGAGGAAGCAATCTCTAGGGACACGTTTAGGGTCCTAAAGCTTCCGTGGTGCCCTCGTTTCTTCTCGATCAAGGCGCCCTGGGGTGAGGCTAGCGGAGAATCCTCTCCTGCTGGCCGGGAACAAGCCCCGCTATTTACCCCCTTCCCACCGGGAAAGCAGGTGGGCAAGGTTCCCTGGTAAGTCCGAACACACACATAGCAAGGAATGGGTGCCCTGGGGTAGGTGGGAGAGTTTTCAAAATAAATCTCTGCTCCCTCTCTCTAAAAACACACAGAAAACGAGGGGCCTGTAGCCAAAGAGGAGCTGGAGAACACTGTGGCCAAGGGTCCCACACCTAGAAGGTGACAACTCTATAGTGCACGAATTTCTCCTCCCCATCCTTTCTAAACGTCCTCAAAGTCACGGCCAAAGCTCAGTCACGCTAGAAACATTTAGGCAAGCTATCTTGGGCAGAGTATATAAATATATGGCCCATGGAAGAAGTATTGTCTATATAACATAACCAGGCGTTATAGACCCAAACTGGCTGATAATCTTTCAGGACTCCTTTACAGGATCTTTCTAAGGTTGGCCCAAATACAAGACAGGAACCTTTTGTTCTGTTTTGGTGTTTTGTTTGTTTATTTTTGTTTTTTCCTCTCCAGTGCCTAAGTTCAAGGCCAATGATAGCCAGGTGTTCTTTACATTTCCCTACAAAAGTTTCAAAATTGTATGACGGGATTTTGCTTGCACGTTGCCTTTTTTCCCCCAACAAGCTTCTAAAATTCTTTTCAGCCCTTGTCATGCTTAACAGTACAAAGACAACGAATGTCCAGAAAAAGAAAGTCTAAACAAGGATTAGATTTCCTACGCTGAATTTTCCTTCCTCTCCCCATAATACGTGTTCCCCTCACTGTTTTGTACTTTTTGTACAGTTTTTCCTGTTAATTGAGGATCCGGTCAAAATACTTAGGCACTTAAGTGATGGGTACTTCGAAAATGCAGGGATAAGGAAGCTTTACCTAATTGTCTGGAATGGATATAGACAACAACCATTTTTAAATGGCTTTCTCTAGTCTGTGAACGCAAAGATTTTGAGAAAAAGTTGAGAACACTACTGAGGAGCTAGTGAAAAAGCAGTTTCAACAAAGACGACAGAGAAATAATGGCAAAAGTGAGATTTGTGTTCTACTGGATTTTAAAAAATACAAAGGACAATTTTATTCAACAGGTGGCTAGATAGAAGTTAGTTTAAAAAAAATAAAAGGGACTATTTAACCATGCTTTAAAATAAGTGGCCCCTGTAAGTATTTGGAAGTACGGAGGGGTGCATTTACTCGAATTTTTGTTTTGTTTTGTTTTGAAATGTTTCCATCTGTTATCTCTGCTTTGCTTTCAGATTTCTAAGGCTCAGGCTCCCCTTGGATGTAGCTGCACCTGGGCTTGAGGCCGCATGTCAGTAAATACCCTTTCATTCCCAAGGTGGTTTGGTTTGTAAACCATCAGGACAGTGTCCTGTTTGGGTTTTAGAAACTATGAAATAAATACAAAGAAAAAAGAGAAGTATTGGTTTTTCTATTATTTATAAGACTGAAAAAGAAATAAATGAGTTCTAAGTCTTTGAACTGAAATTCACTTTGTCATTTCCCAAAAGCACCAGAGATTGCTGTCTTATTTAGACAGGCTGATAGTGCATATCTGCTACAGTAGCATTGGAACAGGCAACACCAATAAAGATCCACATTCCAGGAACTAGGATTGGTTCTGATCCTTATGAAGTTAAATATCCTTTATATATACTGGGTGTGTGTGTATGGGTATGGATGGATGGATGTATTTCAGTGCACAAAAGACCTAAGGCTTCATTTCACACTCATTGAACTCTTTCAGAAAATATACCTAGTTATTTTATTGAGTGCTAATTGTAACTTCAAGATTTATTTCATCATTTAGATTTAAGAAGGCATGTGCTGTTTGTCTTTAGATTTCCCCTAGATTTTGAAAACTTTTTTTGCTTTGAGATTAATGAGATAATCAAATTCCACACAGAGGTTCTTTTTTTTCCCCCTTCTGACTTTAATGTCTTCCATAAGCTAAACATATTTCTAAATAAGGCTGATTTTCTCCAAGGCCAGAGGAAGCCTTGCGCATCAACACCCTGCAAGTTGGAGTGGCATGAAGCAATATAAAATCATAAAGACTGCAGTAAAAAACAACACCCTTGGGAAGTGACTATCCATGGAGAGTGGGACTGCAATCCCTCCAACTTCGGAAATGCTCAAGGTTTGTGAATTAATGTCAGGCAGGAGCCAGATTATCTCAGCATATATAAATCCAAGGAAATTAATACAAAAACAGACGCAATATCTCATTTGAACAAGAAGAAAAAAGCCTGGGTGCTTCGATTCCAACGTCATATAGCTAAACCAATAGTCATATATCCAGTACCTAGCATAGTGTTTTGCACATAGTAGGCATTTAATAAACTATTATTGAATTGAACCAAATCATATGAGGGGGGCCAAGTGTAGGTATCAGATAACCTGACATGCAATGAAATGCTACAGACTGCCCAGATATAATGAACAATTTTTTTTCTAATTCAATACTCCACAGTAAGGGGGAGAAAGGGGTGCTCAATCTGTGCCTAAAGGCAAAATATTCCATTTTGTTTAACCTTAAGAGTCTGTGAAATGCAGATGCAATTTTAATTGAAATTTAAAAATTGCCCACCTAAGTCAAGACTGCAGAATATCTAGAGCTGTTGAAGGGGTTGGTTTCCATGACGGGCCTTCAAGCAGATCCTGAAGGAGAAAAATTGGAATTATTTGAAGTGTCCACCCACCTCGATCTATTTCCCCTACTTTGGCCTCTTATTAGGTCTAGTCAGAAACCTGGTAAGACTGAATGAGGAGAACAATGAAAGGAAGTTGGTGGAGAGAACAGTGGAGAGAAAGGATGATGAAAAGAGACATCGAAATGTTTGCAGAGCTGAGGAGTAAGAAAATCTCACTGCTTTAGCTTCTCTTCATACACCTCACTTTATGGACTACATGTAAAAAGTTGGCTGGCAGTTTTCATAAACTGAGTCAAAATTCTCTATTGAATTCCATTATAAAATGGGAGCTGTGTTCACACATGCAAATTAGCCCAAGCCAGACTAAAGATCAGACACATGTAGTTAGCCTTGTAAACATGTACATAAAGGGAAAATAATTTTCTAATAAAATATTTTAACAATAAAATGTAGAGTAAGTATTACACCAAGAAATATATGTCCTACTAGAAATTTAAAGAGAGGGCCATGGGCCCAATTTCCAATCAGCCAATGTCTCTGTGTTCTAAAGTAAGCTTTCTCTTAAAAGTTCTGAGCTTTACCCTGAGCACATTCATGCCAACTAACCATGGAGCCTTGGAGTTAAGGTTTCTACTACCAGGCAAATTACAGAGTGGTTGTATCAGAACTTTTCCCATTTTCCAAAGGTCCTCAATTCTACCCTTGCTTCCTTCATTTCCAGCATGTGACCTTGCTCCCTACTTTAGCATGAAAACCAAGGCCATTCAAAGATTCAAGTCCCTTAACTGTCCCTCCACCTCCCTCAGGATTTCCAGTATGATCATCCACTCTTTTTCCTTCCACTTCTGAAGAAGTGCCCCTTTTCCTGTCTAAAACTAAGCACTCCATCAGTGCTCTTAATCTCATTCCTTCCTTGCCTCATCCTCTAGGCCCTAGCAGGGGTGGGGAACCTGTGACTTGCAGGCCACATATGGCCCTCTAGGTCCTCAATGCAGTCCTTTGAATCCAAACCTAAAGTCTAGAGCTTTGTTCCATGGATCTGACCCTCTCCCTTACAGCTTCTGTGACTCCCTCCTGACCAGCTCCTTCCCCTCTGCCTATGAACTTACTTTGGACTTAGAACAAAATGACTTCTAAATCCTTGGATTTCTGGCCTATCTCTGGTAATTGCCCAGTTCTTGCCTCTTCTTCCTTGCCATCCACTTATTCCTCAACCCCTTGCAACCTGCCTTTTCCCTCTCTCATTCTTCTAGAACTGCCCTCTTCCAAGTCACAAGTGACTTCATAATCACCAAGTTCAGTCACCTCTTCTCCTTCCTCATCCTCTTTGACCTCTGTGCAGCATTTGCATGCTAACCATCCACCCCTTCTTTGATTCTCTCCTCCCTGGGCTTCTGAAATCCTATGGCAACTTGCTTCTCCCTCTCACTTGGTCCTAATATTGTTTACCTCAATGCAGAGTCAATGCAATTCAGTAACTTGAAGAGGAGGAAAAAACTAAAAGCAAAGGCTTCCCACTGGAAGGGGCCCATGAGAGGAACCTCAAAGGGAACTAGGGGTTCCAAGGAGTGAAGGATAGAAGAGGGTATGTGTTGAGCCCAGGAAACAACACACACCAAGTCTGGAAAGGTTGGCTGGGGCTATTTCTGAAGGGCATGAAATATTGAACCGAGAAGTTGGTATTTTAATGACTGAAGCCACGGAAGACCCTTGAGCAAGGGTGACATGGTCAAAACTGAGTCTCTTGGCAGCTGTGTGAAGAGTGAACTGGAAAGAGAAGAGAATGGAATCAGGGAGACCAATTAAGAGGCTATTGCAATAGTTCAGGTGAGAGGTTACAAGGCCTAAACTAGAGCAGTGGCTATATGAGTGGAAAGAAGGGAATGGACATAAGATGTTCTAGAGATAGCGGCTATAAGTTTGACAAGTGATCAGACCTAGGGGGAGAAGGAAGAAAAGGAAGGAAGAGACCCCAATGATGCCAAATTTGCAAACCTAGGTCATTGGAAGAGTCTTGGGAGCTGCAAGAAAGATTAGGAAGTTTAAAAGAAGGACACACGTTGGGAGGAGGGGGTAAATAATGAGTCCTGCTTTGGACATACTTGGTCTGAAATGCCTCTGGCACCTGTCGTGGACAGATCTCTCAGGAAGATGATGATGGAGGACTGAAGCTGAAAGGTTAGGGCTGATTATATAGTTCTGCAGTAACTTCATGGAAACTGATGAGATCACCAAGAAATGGGGGGGGAGGCATCTTTGGAGATGTGCCTCCAAATCCTCATTTCCAGCCTCTGGACTCTCTTCTGAGGTCCACTATTACATTTTCCCCAATTTGCTGGCCATTTCCAATTGGGACAAACTTTATATCTCCCCCCCCGAACACAATTGCCCCTCAGTCTTTCCTACTTCTATTAATGGCACCACAACTTTCCCAGTTACCCAGGCTCCAAATCTCGGAGTCATCTGTGATTCCTTTTTCTCCCTTGACCCCCACATTCAATCCAATTGTCAAAGTCTATATTGTCACTCCATTCACTGGATGCTGCCTAATATAAAACTCTATATAATAGTCTATTTCTTGCCATTGATTGCTGTGGCCACCTGAACAAAGGGATACCTGCAATTCTGATATAGCACACAAGCAGTCAGGAACTGGTTTTATACAGATGTTTTAATACAGTCTTAAGAAACTCGTGTCAAAAAGAGGAGAATCTCCACTCCTAGCCTGTCTCATCTCCCTGTCAGTCCTTTGTCTATTCAGTTTCAATCAAGGTTATAGCACTTCCCTAGTTTTGTCACTGTCTGCCATTATTAGAGCAAAGAGCCCCTCAATAAGATCTCTCTGTTCAGTGATCAAGCCCTACTTCTCATGCGTTAATTCCTCCCATAGATATACTTAGACCCATAGCTACCTCCCTATTCAAATTCCTTATTATCCTTGTGACCCTGGGAGAGTTAGTTCTCTTCTCTGGGCCTCAGTTTTCCTCAATCTATGAAATGAGGGGCTGGACTAGATGAACTCTAGCATCCTCTCCAGTTCTAAATGCCAGGATCCTATGGGGGGGGAGGGTATAGACAGAAAAAGAATAGAGTTCTGGTGAGCAGGTACTGAACTACCATCCTATTTCTTGCCATCTCACCTAGCCAGCCCCAGTTGCCCACTATACCCCCAAAAGATGTTACTTTGTTTGTAGAAACAGGAAGGCCACACACATGCCCATCCTGTAAAAATAGCTCAAATTTTAGTTCATTTCAAACTTCTGAATATTGTTCAATAGGTTTTGACTTGCCAATACCCTGAAGAAAACTGTATTATATGGACTGAAGAAGTATAGCCTAAGGGAGGAGAATTATGTTTCCTTTTGCTTTATTAGAATTTTCTATGAATGCATACGTATTCAATGTTTCTGTGGTCAGTAATTTACAATAGGTCATAAGGGATATGTGAAAACTATCAGAAAGGAGAGCTCCAAATGGAAGGCTATTTGAATAATGGATCACTCAATGGTCACACCTTTAGAGGGGTAAGAATTATACTCCCCAAAAGAAGTGAGGGGAGAGACGAGAGAATTAAAGGTCATTTTGCTGGCTGCCCACTTTTCTGAGATTTAGACCCCATCCTTTTAATGTTCTCCAAGTGATTAGGAAGAAAACTTTTTTTTTTAATCTGAAAACTAAAACAGGATCCCTGTTATGATTCAGCCTATAGCTTAGACTGAAGGTTAAAGATAATGGTTTGCTAGCAGCTTGACTATAATTGTGGCTCTCCCAACATTAATGAAAGCAAACTTGATGTAATGGAACACTTCTCAGAACAGGACTGAAGAGGAAACAAAACAATCACTTTGCTTTGGAAGAGAAAAATTATTCAGGATTCTCCTCCACCACCACCCAAGAATGATGTATAGTGGATAGCAATATTTGGTTTTAAATAACTATATGGTATAAACCAGACTAGATGGCTCTAGAAGCTACTCCAAGTATTTGGACTATTTGGTTTCTGGGGCCAGATGTCCATTTAGGAGGAGGTAGCACTATAAGGAGTGAGGCTGCTTTCTTCTATGAACTGGTCTTCCTTACTAACCACCCACACGTTACTTCAGGTTCTCTATTCCCTGACCCAAATGCAGCTCTCCGCCACTTTCTTCCACGGTTCCCCCACAAACAGCTCCTACTTCAGCCAAGCTCAGGGGTGGGGAACTTGAGGCTGTAAGTTCCTTACCCTTGGTCAAGCTAATTTAGGCACAGTCCCCAGGGCACCACTTGGGGCTTCTAACCTCCATGTCATTGTATGTGCCAATGTACTTCCCTACAATAACTGATTTCTGTGTAATAAAATCCTTACCAGATCTATCTCAAATCTGCCTCCTTAGAGACAGGGAATCCTCCCTATGAATCCCTACAGCTCTCAACATTTCAGAGGTGGAGGATGTCCCTAAATTGCCTAAGCTACTATGGCAGTCATGTTCACTGACTGACCCAAAACTACTCCGAATTCAGTAATACTATTTGAAGTTGGGTTTGACTAATCACAGCAGTATAGCCATACATTTGAAAGAAGTGTAATGCACACATTCAATTTTGTAAACAATTATTACTGTGCGTCACATACGAGAGACACAAGGGCGAAAGTGTAATAATCTGTATTCTCCAGGAGCTTACTAATGGAAGGATGTGATTTGTAATGTGTACACTAGTGAGTAGATACTGTGTAATACAAATAAGTTTAAGGAGAAGAGAG